>JAOEHV020134693.1:0-14537 GCA_025447995.2 Isaurus tuberculatus | reverse complement strand
CACTTGCACTTGGTCCGCCATGTTGGAATTTAATTTTGGTTTTCAATGCGCATGTGTGAAGTCTAAACAGCCGCTGAGTCTGTATTTAAAATCAAAACCAGATTTGACGATTGATACCCGATTGATAAACATGGCGACTTGTTCTGCAGCTTCCTTATCTTTAACTCTTCCGATTTCTTGCCAGATTTGTTTGGGAAAGGTATTTTCAGAGCTGTTGTTTATTCTATATTTTTCTCTTTTAAAATTTAAGGCAAAAGTTTCAATTCACAGGTAAAAGAGCCAGTGATCTGTCCGAACCAACATGTCTTTTGCTCAACATGTATGGAAGTCTGGCTTCGTTCAAATCAAGCATGCCCGACGTGTCGAACTCAGATTACACCAGATCGACCGTGTAAAAAGATATTAGGTAAGTTGTCGCGATTTATGCCAGAACAAGGTAAGAAAGTTAACTAAATAGTTGTCAAATCGTAAAAGATGCAGTTTTGAAAGACCTGAATTTATATGGACTTAAAAATCTGTTAACACTTGTATTCAGAAAATAAATCATCCCGTCCGTCAAAATTTATTTCAAGCTGTGAATTTAACAGAGTGAAATTAGTTTTGGCTCTCAATTCCAATAATTGTAATTAATATTATTTATTATATATATTTGTTTATTTATATCATAGTGGCAAAATACTTCATAGCGTTGGAGGTATCACTACCGGAAGCTAGATTACTGGTATATGAATTGCCCATTGTTAACTAGCAATTCTAGAAAGACATACAGAGGATTAGACAAAGCCTACAAAACAGCCCTAAAAATGATGGTCACATAGAAAAGTGGCATCTATCCCTGATAGGATGATAGGATCTCTCACTAGTGAGCAAAATAGAAATTCTAAAAACAAGAAAAAGTCATTTGTTTCTTTAGGGAGGCCATTCTGCTTAATGTACAGTTTTTGATATTAAAAGCATATTTTTCAAAAAAACAAAGAAAAAAAAACTGGCTGTCAAAGGTGTTCTTTTTTAGTTTGAGTAATTGTAAAAGGAAAAAATGAAAAAAATTCAGGCTTCAATATAATTCATACCTTTGACCTCTGGTACATTGCGCTCACCACAGCTGTTAAGAGTGGGTCACATATATGTAGCACTGTGGCAAAGCCAACTGTAACTGCAGAACAATCTTGAGGAATTGATAGTCTTAATTTGGTGTTCCCTAAGAAATAACACTTATAAAACTTTTCTATGGTTTATCTATGTTGATTATTCGGCAAAAAATGAAGTTTTCTATTGTAAGAACAGAAGATAGCATGTAAACTAAGGGGGTGATAGCTTAAAATGTTCAGTGAATTTGGTACCTGGTATTATTTACTGCTTTATGTTTGTTGTCAATTTTGTTAATGTTTCTTCAGGAAGTCTTGACCTTCCCATACCATCAGGTGATCGAGTGACAAGGTCAGAGCTGAGACAAACAAGACTGGAACTAATCAGACAAGATTATGAGGTCTCTGTTAAATATTTTTTAGGAAGAAAGTAGATTGCAACTTATTTATTTTTCAGTCACTTAATTCAAATCAACAATAGTTTTTTTTAAAGTACCTGTGACATGATTTTTTTTTAATTTACACATTTGGAAAATATAGTCTTTCAGTTGTATGATTCAAAAGTTTGAGTTGTTTAAGACAAAAACTGGCAGTTTTATACATGATTTAAATATTTTTATTGTACTAAAACTGGTCACAGGGATTTCTTTGTGTTTTGACACCTTTGCCCATTGGGAGTGCCAGCAACATCCTCTTTCTCTCCATTTTTCAATCCTTCAAGTTTAACCCCTGACCCTAAACATGAACTACAGCATAAAGTATCAATTAATGGCTGACCATTGACCCCTTTCCCTGGGTAGGTCTGTGCATCACTGGTGAATGCATTACTGACACTGTGTACACTTTCATAATATATAACTTTGACACACTAACTTTTGACAGACCCTGCATGGATTGACCCAGTCATCATTAATCCTTTCTCCTCTAGCAACTGTATACCGATTACCCTCATATCCCTTCCTCTTCCAAGGTCTGCTTCCTTCTTCTCTATTACCTCATCTACTGAGCCATCTATTACACATAATGATAGGATTTTCTGCAGAAAGCAGCTTGATCAGAGACCCATCTTTCATGCTCTTAGTCTAAACATCAATAATAAACAGCAAAGAGAAAAGCAAATTTTTCAATGAGGTCTTAAAACCCTAATGAGTAACTGTTTTGTTTAGTGTTAAGAAAAGTGACCCTCCAGCATGAGTAAGATTCAAAGTCACAAGACAAGTATGATTTCTTGACAGAAAAAAATTGCAGGACATCTAGTTGAACTACCATTTATTTGAGTTGAACTACCATTTATTTGAGTGTATCCATTTTGAAATCATTTTTTAAGCAAGATAATTTTATTTCCTTAGATATAATTGGCTGTTGTAATAAATGCTGTTTTGTGATTTTTTGATCAGACAGTATGACTATAAAAAGTGTTATTCACACTGAATTGATGCTGCTACCGGAACCATTCAAATTGTGAGGGTAAATATTGATTTTGCAGTACCAGTGAATAGGCCCATTATTTCTTTCTACCCAGGATGAAATTTTAACTTTACACAAGACAGTTGAGCGACTCCAGAATGATAACAAGCAGTTGTACGAGCGACTGGGTGAGCAAGACAGGCAAATAGCAGCCCTTGAACTGTCTGCACAGCAACAGAAAATGAATATTGAAGGAAACCAAGGGCAAGGCAAAACTTACCCTGATATGGACATTTTGGTCAAGTTGACATCAAAACTGCAAGAAGCTAGCACAACATATGAACAGTTGAAGGATGATATGAGTAAGACCAGAGAGGTTTGTCTGTTGAATGTTTATTATTGTATTATGAACATGATTGTAATATATTGTAACTTCTACAAAGATGCTAATAACGAAAACTTTTTGATTTATTTTTCTCTTTATATGTACCAGTAATCCATTGGCCTTTCTAAACATTTCTGGTGATAGTATTACTAATTGTGGGTCAGTATACTATTAATTGTCTGTATCAAAATGCAAATTTTGAGTCATCCAGTAGGTGAAAATATAACAAAACTAAATCTAATACTAATCAATCGTCAATCAATCTTTATTACAGAGTCAAAATTTTTGTATGATGATTTGACCAACTGGCATTTAGCAGAGCTATTTGGAGCGGGTGGTCAACATATAATACAAAAGGAAATAAATTAAATACACATTACTAGATTTTAAAAAAAATAAAACAATAATAATAATAATATTTCTAATTACTAATGTTATAGATAAAGATTACAAGTTATTTCAAGAGTTACAATGTTTATAAAATGTTTCATGATATTAAAAAGCTTCACTAGAGTTTTTGCATTTTGATTATTTTTGGTAAATCAAGATAAGTCCTTAGTTCAATAAGATAAGACCCTACTAGAACTAAGTTTGAAATGAACTTCTTGACATTTTGGCTATTAAGAATGGCCTTCAGGAATCTGTCACATAATTAAAAATCTTTCTCCTGAAGAAGGCCATAAAAGTACTAGTAATTTTTGATAGAAATTTTTACTCAATGTCACACTTAATTGAACTGGCATTTACCTTTTTAATATTGTGTTGAATAGGAAAATCAGAATTTGAGGGAAGAAAGTAGAAAATTAAAAGAAGAAAACACAAGATTAAAGCAGGACTCTCTGTTCAACAGATCACCACAGAAGTAAGCAAAATATTTGATTGCTAATCATCACATAATTATACTGTACCTCAATCATTACTTGCATTTGTAGTCCAAAGAACTTCTTTGTATGTTTTGTCTACACTACCTTAATCATTACTTGCATTTGTAGTCCAAAGAACTTCTTTGTATGTTTTGTCTACACTCTAACTGACCACTCCACTTTTTTGTCTCGACAAAAAGATCTCTAAAAAGGAGAATAGGTGAACATAAAGATGCTGTGAGGGTCCAAAACCCTAATTCAAAAATAGCGCAACACACCAAGGCAACAAACGACCTTTTCAATTTTACCAACACAACAGTTATAACACAAGAACATAATTTTGAACAAAGAATATTTGCAGAAGCTTGGCATTCCTTAAAAGAATGAATATATTAGCATTCCGAACTTAAATTACAAATCTCTCATACAACAATAGCTATTGTATTGTTTTTAGAACAGTACTGTTTCAGTGAAGTCCTTTTACATACATTAGTTTTCATCTTACTTCTGAGCCTGAAGAGCCAATGTTTTGGCCCAAAACATCAACACACAATTTTAAATCAGAGACAAACTAGTACTTTTTTATTTTTATATTATATCATGCCCGATTGCAATTTTAATGCCTTTTGTCTACACTCCTATATGGGTTGAAGGCCTACAATTGATCTCCTGAACCACTGGGGTTAGCTTGTGAAAGCAAGCTGGGTGTCTTCTCATCTTTAGTAACAATACTTGATGCTTTAGAACACTATTATTATATAAATGGAATAGTTTATTATCCTGGCAGTAATCGTAAAAACTTTTTTTTTTTTTGTATTTCTAATATTGTTGGCAAAAAATGTATTAATTAATAAATTTATTAATAAAATAAAAAAAATATATATATATAAAAAAAACAATACTTGATGAAAAAATTGTGTCATTGAGTAGGTACAAAACATAGCAATGACTATTTTAAATCAACTTGAGGTTGAAATGTTTAATCATCAACATTATCCAAGTAGGAAGCTACAGGGTTTTCAGAAAGAGCCGGTGGCCAGCAAAATTCGCCGGCTATTTTACTTAAATTCGTCGCCTACTTTGACGGAAAAAAAACCCATGTGATAAAATAATTCGAGAAACATTCACAGCGAACACATCTTTACGATTTGCCAAGATTTAAACACGAAAAACAAAACAAAAAAACTTGCGTCTATCTCGAATTATTCTAGTAGCTGTTCTGTGTGATCGTTTGTGACAATCTGTGCAGTGGTTCTGAGTAACCTTTCATTTTTTTGCGAGTTGATCCTTATAGCCGCCTATTTTTCCAGTTTTGCCACCTACTGTGATTCTTATTGAAAATCCTGAGCTAACGTTTCTGACTTGAATGAACTCTGATGAAGTGCCATACTCGGAAAGTGGTTTGTACTTCATCCTTTTGTAATTTAACCCTTTCAGGCCCAGGCAATTTATCAACATCTAACTTCTCTTTACATAACTCAAACGAAATAGCATAGCTGGTAATGAGAAACTTGGAATTGATCAAGTGGAATAAGCTGCGGAAGTTTTTAAAAAAGCCAAATTCTCCTAAGCTGCTTATATGGAAAGTATGGAACTCGGTTGGGAGAATTTACCAACACGTCATTTGTCGTGTTTGGGGCTTAAAGGGTTAAATTCAGCTTTCACATCATTACATTAAATTAATATGAATTGTAAATATCATTTTGTTATTATTTTTTTATGATTAAGGATTATTATAAAACTAATATATCCACGGACCGTCTGTTCCAGGATTAGATAAACTATTTATGCACTGTTAAACTAAAACCAGGAAATTGAAATGTAATCTCATCTGGTTGTTTGTAGGTTCGGACGATACACAGTTGCAGCTCTAGAAACAAAAGTAAGCCAATATGAGAAAGAAATAGAGCGACTTAAGAAAGCTCTTCTTCGAAGTGATAACTACATTGAAGAGCTGAAAAGAACTGAATGCAGCACTCCGAAAATAATGACATCACGAGCAAATCCATCATGTGGTGGAGTGAGTATACAAGGTACATGCACTTTGACAACTTCAGTGACTACTGCAGGTCTTGTTTCTTCTTCCCTTTTAAATACTGAAATACCTGGAATGGCAGGAAATTGCAGCTATACAGAAACAACGAGCTCACAAAAAATTATAAAGGAAGAAGTGCCAGTCTTGTATTGTAAAAGTGATCTTGTTACCATGGAAACAAATGCTTTTGTTTCTGGTATGAAGCGTGCGGCAGGAGGGAGGTTGAATCAGCCTATCACCTCGTCAGCTGCTCCGACATGCTCAGCTATAGCTTCACCATCACAGAGCCCTTTGGCAAGGCTTAGTAACCAGACTGGAATTACTACGTACTTTGACGTTCCGAATATTACCAATTCGCCCGCCTTTCTTACAGAGAAAAAAGATTCCTTGTTTAAAAATTCGTTATTCAACCGCAGTGAGGCAACATCTGATGGAGGGTCAGTCCAGGCGGACCTTTACACAAGGATGTCATTGCAAGGTTCTTCTAACTCCCCCCTGACAGATCCCAGCACAAACAATTCCCCCATTGGTAATGATGAACTAAAAAGGTTTCCAGCAAGCAAACAACTACGACTTCTTAGTGAGAAAATCAAACGCCAAAGAAGCGAACCATCTTTCTCAGTGAAACCGTTAAAAAATGCTGACCATGCAGAACTGTCACCCGCTAGTTCAGATGGTGCATGCATCTTCAAGGCGCTAGAGTTTGACTCAGAAGCCGGCTCGATCAACAACTCTGAATCACCGAGGCAGAGCAGTTTGTTAGAAGATCGTTCGGTAGAGGAAACTTCCATTCCTTCCGATCCTTTCCCGTTCATTAAAATCAAAATCGAGGTTCCTAACGGTGACGAAAGTATAGAAAACCAAGGACCATTGAAAAGAGTAAAAACCGAACGAAGTGATGGCGATAATGTCATGGAAACCTGATTGACAAGTTTAAACCAGAAATGTTTTTTTTCGTCCAACAAGTGAACCTCTTTAGAATTTAAGAAGAGAATGCCGCCATGAAAACCTGCCACTTGACCGTTCCTGATTTAAGGGGAAATTCATACTGTTTAAACCCACTAGTCAGTCATTGTGGAAAACTTGAACATATAGGGGAACAATATAATTTAATTTATAGTTCAATATATAATTATTACTTAAAATAAACGATTTTCTTTGTAATTTTGCAGTTAAATATACGTATATACCGTTTTAAAAAGGAACTTTGCATTATTTTCCTCGATGATTATTGGTTAAACAGGATAGGATGGAACCTTATAGATAAATATTTAGTTTTATCGCGTTGAAAATCTTAATTCTTGCGCTCACTTTTTTGAAATCTTTTTACTCTTCCACGACATAGAGAACATTTCGTGGGTGCGTCGTTTAATGGCGGGTACTGAGAGAAAGATCTTAGATAGGATGCTGTGTATACCATTTTATGCTGTGTTTCATTCGAAACAGAATCTTGTGATGTTTTCCAATTTTCTTTGAATAAATTCTTTCCCTAGAAATTAATTTAAAGCGATAAATTTGTTAAAAAGTAACTTTATTAGAAGTTGATAAAAACCAAAGTTAAGATATTCGTTTTAAGTTTCATAAAAGACAAAATTTATACAGGATTTTCTTCTAATTTAATGCTAAAGTTATTTAAAAAAATTGTTTTTTTGACCAAGTATAAAAAGTATTTCTATTGACAGAATTGAAATTAATCTTCTATCCTTGCCTGCTATATGAATTGCCAAAAATTTAGGAAAGTATTTTTTTATAAAAGCTTGACTCACCATGGGTTTGAATTCCATCGTCTTTCTTATTAATTATTTGATTAATTTTTTTAATTCGCAAAATTTAATGCCTCAGTTCCGAACTGCCAACCAAGGCTAGACTTTGTAATTTCTAGAACTTTCATTAAAAGCATTGTTAAAACTTGCCCCGTTTTTCTAAACAGCGAATCGTTTTAAAGTCCAAAAGTTTTACGACCAATCTTTAATGATAATCAAATGCTTACGCTACGCTTGACAACGTTTAGGGAAACATACATGAACCTTGAAAATGTACGAAAGGAAGCCGCGATACACTTTTTTTTATTAAGAACACACTTAATAAGAACAGTGAGGCTCGAATCGCCCGCAAAATAAGAACAAATTCAGAACAATTTGAGGCTGAAATGAAAATTTAAAATAAAATTTTAAAAAAAAATAGCAAAATGAGCATAAAAAGAAAAAATAGCAAAATGAGCGTGGCAAATAGTCATCACACAGAGCATCACACATTAAATAAATTTCGTTACTTATTATTTTAATACAAGTATACTCCAGCTGTAACAACTACATGTACTGTCATCTGCTATAAAATACACAAAATTTTACGCCCGAAAAATAAGAAAAATTTGAGCCTCAAATTGTTGGAAAAAATAAGAACATTGAGCCTGGGCAAAATTTTACTGGTTCTTAATATATAAAAAGAGTGTATTTAAAGTAGCTGTAAATACAGTGAGAATTTTAATGCTTTATAATGAAACATTTTAGAATTTAATTTATTGAATGTTGTTTTGTTTGAACAAAAGTAAAGAAAAAATTTAATATATTATCTTTAAAGTATTCTTAGATAACAATGCAGCTTTTAGTTTAAATTTTTGTAAAATGCTGCAATAAACATGTACAATAAATATTGTAAATATACATGGAGAATTTGTTGCTGTAGTGAACGTAAAGTGTTTCTTAAGACATTGTACGATTGTTACCATTGCTATATGTTTCATAATTATAAACACAGGATACATTGTTAGGTTGCAAAGTATAAAGGAAGTGAAAATTTAAATTGTTTTCGATACCAAATTTTAAATTTTCTTAAATGGTTCTTGTTTGAACAAAAGGATAGAAAAAGCTTATGTATTTGTCCTTGAACGATATTTTTTTGATAACTTTTTTTGCAATGCTGCAAATAAAGACGAATAATTGCTGCGATGTGACAAAAGTGCTTCTTCATTCATTATGCGATTTTGAGAATAAAAATTATCAAAAGCAACATCCGTTGTTACGTTGCAAACAAGTTTTAAAAAATAATGTATGATGAAAGATTTTCAACAACGCCGGTTGAAAACGTTCCTGTTTATGGTGCGCAAAAAACAAGGTACAAACCCGATCACAATTTTTGTTTGACACTTTTAATGAAAACTGATTGAAATACTAAATCGACTTTCTCAAAACAACTGTGGCTTAAAAGTCCGGTTAATACAGAGTTTACAAAACACGACGCGTCAGGTCATGACGAGCAAGAGGAGTCTAGAAACGAGCGCGGTAAAATCATGCTCTTGCAAGCTAGTGCGTCAACGTTACTTTTGCAACGCAGATTTTGGAAACTCGTGTCATCTTAATAACACGGTGTTTTAAGTCTAAAAACATGCTTTAAAAGTAATATTTTTATAAGATTCAATTACGTCATTCATTTTTCGATTCAAAGATGTCTTTGATTCGATTTTGAGCCTAAAATGTTCCATTTAAAGTTTTATTCACTGTGAGTGCATGTTTTAAAATGGCAGAGCAGAACGGTCAACAGAGCACTCCAAAGCGTCGTATAGTAATTACAACAAAGTGGGAAATGCGCTTAGCTTTCTTGACCCAGATTTTCGCAGCATGTCATGGCCTGGTGTGTAGTGTGAGCTCTGCACAGTTTTCAAAAAGTTCGCGAGTTCGAGTCCCGTTCAAGCCTGAATTCGTTCGTCAAATGTTAAGCTTTTACCGTTCTTAATTATCCCGAGCTCGTTTGTAAGCTATGCCAAGATGACAGAAGGACTAGTCAAGCCGAAACATCTGTCCACGGCCGCTAAAGCTGGGAACATACCTGGCGATTATATACGCCGATCGCAGCATCTTACGAAATTCGTCAAGTGTGCCACCCACTGCTCTACGGCAAAACTTACAGATCGCAGCAGACGAGCCCTGTTTAATTTGTACGTAGAACTGATAAGGGGAAAATTCATTATTGGTAAAACACAACTATCATACTTCTTGTTCTTTGCTCTTTAGAAGAGAGATTTAAATTTCACTAATTAATAGGCCGAAATCTACGACCAGTCAAGTTTGAGGCTGGCTGAACGAAAAGGCCTCTCAATATTTGAAAAGTCTCTTGCACAGAAGCCGGTTTCAACGAGACACAGGAAAAAGGCTCGAAAGTAAAGAGACCGTTGTTTTTCGGGCTTGACTGCATTTAGTGTGAGACTTACATGGAACAACCATATAGCAGAAATAACTAGTTGTACTTCTTCATACAGCTAAAGCGTGCCAGAATTCCACCGCAAGAATTAGCGTTGTACGCTTAGAGAAAAGGGCTGTATCTATTATTATTTCAGGCATTGGGTATTACACCTATTTCAGATCATTATAATCATTTATGCTCTAAGCTTTTTAATGCCATCATTGCAGACCAGGCAAATCCTAAGCTGGGTATTTTATTAGCACCTGTGCATCAACCAGTGTTGAGAATATGACGTCATCACGAGCTCAATTTGCATATAATAAAAATCTAAATACCTCTGAAGTGAAGAAAGCTTTTAAAAAGTGGAAAACGTCATTCTTGTTCTTTCAAAATGTGCTTTAAGATATCTTAATAAGACAAAAATCAAAGATCTCGAAATTTGGTCATAGTGGCACTTTAAACGTTTACATTCACAAACTACCCTGCACACATCCATTTTGGCGTTATCAGTTACAATCATAACATCTTAACATCATTTCATAGGTTGTTTCATAAAATTAGAAAAATGGAAAAAGTGTCCCTCCAAAACGTGGTTATCTTAGCAACAAGCTACCAAGTTTGCAGGGTAAACTTACCATAAAATGTTGCCAATAAAATTTTAGGAAAAGTCACGAAATATCAGCTTCTAACTCTAAACGGTGTTCAAGATATGCATAAAAATGTTCTTGGGAGGCTGATTCAGCCCCCCCTCCCCCCCCCCCATATGCTGGATAGGGTTAAGGAAGCTTTTTGTTTTAAAAAAAGAAAAGTTCTTTAGGGTAAATAAGTTTAAATTAAAGTTAGTGAACGAAGAGAAAAAAAAATAGAACTACAAAAAAAATACAAAAAAGGGAAAAAACACTTAAACGATATATTCGAATATCAAAGTTGTCATTGTAGCTAATAAAATTGAACGACAAAGAAACCGAAATTTACACTGACGATCAGCAAGGAAAAAGTCGTTTGTCTCGAATGAGAAGAGTTGTTGGTATTTTAACTACATGGGAAAAAAGTTAAAGATTTGAAAACTCTCAAAGAGGGACAAACTATATAGAGTTTGAGAAACCATTACAAGAGCAAGACAGAAAAAGCTAAGTATAAATGGCAAAACCTTGGAATGTTCAAAGATTTTACAAATATTTTTGGTTCTCTTCAGAAACTTCAGAAAAATAACGAAAGAGAATTAGATAATTATTTGTTTTTAAAAAATTGGAGCGTCTTTGATGGATTGAATTATTTGGTTAAGTTCTTGTTCTTCTTGAAATAAATCAGCAATTAATGCATGTATTTGCCTACCACTAACACGTGTGGTCATTTCAACAGATTGTTGCTCTTCCATGTCAAATTACACAAACCGACACTTTGATAGAGAATATATTAACATCTTTACTAGATATTTGTGTATCATATACTATCATTTTACGATTTTCTACAAAAGATTAGAGCATCTGAATTTTTTCGAGGGAAAGATCAGAAGCCATATAATTGGGAATAAAGTTCAATTCTTTTGATCCTATGGTGTTGGCGTACTTCCTTTTGTTCAGAATTCTTCCTTTGAATTAAATGTTTTATAACAAGACTCTAAATTAAATTTGACTCACTAATTTACGGGTGTTTTTAATTGACAACTTTGTGAGCCAATATTCATAAACTTTTGCCAAAAATTCCAATGAAATTTATGCGTTTTCGCAACCAAATCATGCAGTGTGTGTCTTTATAAAGTCAGTTAAAACCTTGTTTGTTGGTTTGGATTAATTTTCGTGCTGTAAAGTAAGTTCTTGCCCTCCCACTGTGTCAACCAGCTTTCATGTTTAATCTAGCCGCTCATAAATTGTAGAATTGTGGGTCATTACTATTTGATAAGTTACAAAACTGTGCAGTGTGCGGCAAGATCAGTTGGGAAACAACCAAACGCGTGTCGTGGCGGTTTAACTGCAGAATATCAGATAAACATTCGGAAAACTCTATCCATTTGACGATATACGAACCAAAAAAATAAATACCGCTACTCAAAATCTGTACCCTATTTTGTCCAGCAATTTTTTAATTTATTCAAGAATTTCGTATAGGCAGGTGTCGTAAATGATTTATTATAAGTAATCATTCTAAACAACGCGCGTTCATGCACAATTACTCGCCCTGCTGAGGGAAAAAGATCAAAGATGGGGTGAAATGGGTTAAAACTAGGACGTGTGCAAAACAAAACTGTCCTTTTGTGGTCAGAAAACCAAAAGAGCTTTAAACTGTCCCCTCAGTGCACACTTGCTGACCCAAAATGTGTCCATAAAAGTTTTGAGCGGTGAGTGAGTCAAATCATACAAAATTTATACGTAAGTATTTGCCTGACAAAAACTAGACATTGTACGTTAATTTTTTATACTGCCGCTGCTACACAAAAAGCCATTACTCACAAATTTTTAATCACGTTGAGAGAGGTTGTTAGACAAGAACCTCTTGAGTGGAAATAACGAAAAGATGGACCAGGAGAAAAAAGACTCGTTTCGGACACACTTAAATGCCTTCAACGTGGCTTAACCTATAGAGACTTTCGGGAAACAATCGATGTTTCTTGTCAAAGTGTAGTAAATATGTGGGATTTCACAGAGTGCCTTATGTTGGGGGTTCTTCGATCTGTACATGGAAGCTTGCTCGAGGCGTTGCAAATATGTGGTAGGATCATTTTGAAAACAACCAGACTTTGCAACTGATCTCTGGAGATCAATACACCCGGGGGTCATTCTTTTGAAAGGTTAGTGTCCGAGGTACTTTTTTTTTTTATTAAAAACATCACCAAACAAAATAACAACTTGGGGCTTGTGTCTCAGTTTTGTAGGCGATAGTTTGGACTCCGCCCTCGTTAAAGCCCGCGAGTAACAAACTTTACCAAGTCAAAACTTTTTTAGCAGGCAGTTTTTCCCCTCAAATATAGGTTTTTTGATGATTTTAGGAATGTTGCGACTCAGCTAGGCTGTATTCATGTAACATGTTGAGCTTGAATTTCTAATGAAACAGTGAAGATTTTCCGTTGGTGTTTTTAGAGTAAATCGAGGTTTTTCTCCCTTGTTTTGGCTTTTAAACACTATACAAAAATATCAATTTGGAAAAAAGTGTTACAAAATGTTGCGAATTGATTTCTGAGAAAAAAAGAAACAGATACAGAAAAAATGTTTCACAAAACTCTTTAAGATGCAAAATGAAATTTTGAAACTTATCAAAAATTTAAAGCTTTGTATGGGATGGCGCCCAAAGAAAGAAATATTTCAGTTACTATAGCTGCCTAAAAAAACTCAATAAATATTAACAAAGGTTAATCTTGGGCTAAACACACCTAAAAAGATATTTAACAACAGCAAAGTCGCCTAAACTGTTAAGTAAAAATATTCAATCTTTGTTCTTTGTATGGCAAAAACAGAATGGATATAAGCTGAATTTTGCAAAAATTATTTAAAAGTTTTTTCGGTTTATCATGTTCATAGATTCTAGATTAATTATGTATTAAGTAAAGGTACCTTGATAGATGGATTGTTAATGCTAAAATAGATTAACGCGTTTTCTTCAGTTGTAATCAATTTGTCAAATTATCACTTCTATAAAAACAATGCCTTTTGCGAAATTTTAAATGCGAAGCTCTGATATGTTTCTTATCTAAAATCGTCTTTTACCTAACGAGAAACGTTCCTCTAACTTGCAGAATTTAGGTAAATAAATATAATAGCAACAAGACTACCGTGGCAACAAAAACAACAATATAATAAACATAACAAAATAAAAATAAACTGGTAATATTGATAATAATGGCAAAAATGAATATTTACTGTATAGTATGATAACGTTATTTATACTGAAACCAAGTCAATGTTTTGTTTAAATGCAATAACACCGCCGTAAGCTTTTCATAACAGCTTCAAAAACAACACTGAATTTGTGAATGTTTTTGAAAAGAAAATTAGAAACTATTCCATAAAACAACGAAAATAAAACTAATACTAAACTAGATCTCTTGCATTTTATTAACTGAGGCTAATAAATAGCTTTTGCTAATACTGTAAAATTGGCTGTTTCGAAGGGGTTTTTCTACATGAACTCATAAAACTCGATTGAAAAAGGGAATCGCGTCGAGCAATTTATTCTTATCTTGTGAGGAGTTCTCGGCCTTCCTTAAATAACCCCTCTCAAGTAAGGAACACAAGCCATAGATTTGAAGTAATCTTCTTACGCACTCTCTTTGATTAATAGAACAAAACAAACTATGATTACAAAATGAAAGCTATATCAGCTAGCCTTAAAACTGGAATGACATTTGATGTTAAGTCATGCTATAATGCATATGATGATGATGAATAAGGGAATAAAACAGCCAGACAAAAATAAAAAACGCTATGACGTAGGAGAACACGAGAAAGGTGCTGAGAGAAAACGAGGCGAAACTCAAGCGAGACTGTTTTACTTTTATTCCTTTTAGAAAATAACCTCTCCAGCAAACACAGAAATTAAAAAATCTGTTTAACTGTTATGTGACGTCATACCGTGATTTCTATTCAGTT
>JAOEHV020134603.1:0-12141 GCA_025447995.2 Isaurus tuberculatus | reverse complement strand
GTAGTTGGTACTGCTGTACAGAGCATTTGACAGTAGATGTTGTTCGTTGGTAGATGGTACCGCTGTACAGAGCATGCGACAGTAGATGTTGTTCGTTGGTAGATGGTACTGCTGTACAAAGCATTTGACAGTCGATGTTGTTCGTTGGTAGATGGTACTGTTGTACAAAGCATTTGACATTAGATGTTGTTCGTTGGTAGATGGTACTGCTGTACAGAGCATTTGACAGTCGATGTTGTTCGTTGGTAGGTGGTACCGCTGTACAGAGCATTTGACAGTAGATGTTGTTCGTTGGTAGATGGTACTGCTGTACAAAGCATTTGACAGTCGATGTTGTTCGTTGGTAGGTGGTACTGCTGTACAGAGCACTTGACAGTCGATGTTGTTCGTTGGTAGATGGTACTGCTCTACAGGGCATTTGACAGTCGATGTTGTTCGTTGGTAGATGGTACTGCTGCACAAAGCATTTGACAGTAGATGTTGTTCGTTGGTAGAGAATTACCTGATATGGCAGAGCCCCTGAGCTCGAATGTACTTATCCTGATTTTTTAAGGCTTTGGTTTTCAAATTTTTTAAGATTTATAGCTTTATCGTTCAAAGAAACTAAACACGTATTACTTCATACTTTACCTAATCATATTAACCCTAAAAAAATGTTTGCCTTTTTTGCAGTTTTCCGAGTCTCTTAAAAAGTTGATGGGCACACTAAACAGTACTGACCCTCATTATATTCGGTGTATCAAACCAAATGACGAGAAAGCCCCATTCAAGTTTGAACCAATCAGAGCCATGCAGCAGTTACGTGCCTGTGGTGTCCTGGAAACAGTGCGTATTAGTGCCGCGGGGTACCCTTCTCGCTGGACTTACCCAGAGTTCTTTAACCGCTACAGAATGATCGTCAGGTCAAACATGGTGAACCGTAAGAAACCACGTGACACAATACGACTGATTCTCGAAACTATTATTAAGGTACTGGTTTCAATGAAATAAATATTCTTTTGTGATATTCATGTTTGAAACCACGTTATTTTATTAAGTTTCAAACTGCATCACTCCAAGCAAATTCTTGGAAATTTTACTATGCCTAAAGCACCAATCACAACTGGAGCGACTGTTTTGATTGGCGTTCCGTAGTTTTGCTACTTTTATCATAATTGTTGTTCTTATTATTATTTCTTTTACTATTATTGTAATTATTATTTTAGTTGTCGTTGTTGTTATTTGACTTCAGTGTTTCTTTTTCTGTAGGACGAAGACAAGTTTCAGCTTGGTAAGACGAAGATTTTTTTCCGAGCCGGTCAGGTTTGTAACTGTTAGTAATTATGCAAATTACTGAACACAAACAATAACCAATTTCCCAACCCTAAGTATTTTTTTTGTTTGCCGTGCGCTGTTCGTTTTTCTAAACTTTCGTTAGTTCTTCGTTGTAAGCAGGTAAACACCCACTTATTTAAGAGAAACTAACTAGACTCTGTGGGGCGGTTTTAGGTAGCATACTTGGAGAAGTTACGATCTGACAAGCTTCGTGACAGCTGTATCATGATACAAAAGAACTTCCGGTGTTGGCGTGAACGACGGCTCTTTGTACGCATGCGTAAAGCAGTCATTATCATCCAGGCGTGGGTTCGTGGCCATCTGGCAAGAAGGTAAGACATCCGACGGTTATTGTTAAAAAAGATACTTTCAAGTTTCAAATTTTTAATTTGAAGCTGTTTTTGTTTTGAAACGCTTGTGTTGGCGTTGTAGTTTGCAGATGGTTCCTTTGCTAAAGTTTTCAGTGTGCCGAGTGCTATCTCATTTTTGCAATAGTTTCTCTTTTTTAACTGTTGCCTGACAGATTTACGTTGATTTGAAGTCTCGTTCTCTGTAGCCTAACTATTGAAGAAATAACTAAAGTTATTTTCTTGTTCTTCTAATTTCATCCTAGGCTTGCCCAAAGCATTCGTGAAAACAAAGCCGCTATTACAATCCAGCGGTATTACCGTGGCTATGTGTTCCGATCAGCTTATCTTTACATATATGAATCAATCGTGTTGATCCAGTCCTACGCAAGAGGTATGTTCGCGCGGAATCTGAAGCAAGACTTGCTCTACCGTAAAAAAGCAGTTGCAATCCAGAGATGCTTCAGACGCTGGTTGGCCAGGAAGAGATACCGAAAATACAGGAAGAGTATTGTACTGATACAGTGCTGTGTTCGTAGAATGATTGCAAAGAGAGAACTCAAGAAACTCAAGGTTATTATGAAAAATGTTTTTAAAAAGGTTGCCGACCTTTTAACTGTGTAATATCGCGGCACATGAATTGGGTCTTTAGAGTAGCTTGCCTTTTTTTTTGCGTTTACGTCCATTGGAAAGCACTTATTTTTTACTTTTTATATTCATTTTAATTATCTAGCCTGCTTATTGCCCTCCTTGCAGAAAACTGAATTAGGAAGACACATTTCAACGAACTCGAACCAAAGCATTTAAGGGGCACTTTTCACACACATAACATGCACAGACTTGTATACACATGGGAAGCTGCTACACATCTCACATATGACCTTTGAGCTAGGTACCGCAGTCCGATAAAAAAATCTGATTGAGCCTGGGTCCGTAAAAGGTGAGGGGACGAGCACCCGGGCCATTATTCAGTCATTCCCGTTTCATAATAAAGAGATAATTTTTATACTTTGTACAAGGCACAATGAAATTATGTCTTGAAGTATACTTTGTGTCTTCTATTTGGGACGTTAGATAGCTCTGAAATTTTTTAATCCTTACAAACTCTGCCAGGTAGTGCTAAATATTTAGTTTGTTTGGTTTCAGATTGAAGCTCGTTCAGTGGATCATCTGAAGAAACTTAACGTTGGAATGGAGAACAAGATCATTGAGCTGCAACAGAAACTCACGGAACAGGTGAGAAATTCAATAGGATAAAACTGTTTTGATTCTGAAATGATTTATTTTCTTAAATATTTTATCTATGTTTAATTAAAAACTGAGATATATTGATTACGCGAAGTTAATTGTACTATAATAATAGAAGAGATACTACAACGCGTGCACTTTTTACTTGGGATTCTTGTGCACTTTAACATGCAATAAGCAGATAACTTATTAACTCACACTTTTTTACTTCAACTACCATCAGGTAAAAGAGACTGTGCAAGCCCGCTCCTACCAGGATGAATTTGAAAAAGCTAAAAAGGAACTTGATGATGCTAAGCAGTGGAGGAACCAGTTTGAATCATCGAGCTCTCGTCTAGTAGAACTTGAAATTGTTGTCCGGGAGTTGAGAGCCGAACTTGAAAGTTCGATTAAAGAAAAGAAGGATTTACAAACTGCACATGAAGAGGAAACAAATGAGAAGGAGGAGGTTCGGATTGTAGTTTCAATGTTTATTCAGATTGCCCGTTGCAGAATAATATGATCTCTATATATGGAGTTTTTTCTCTTTCTTTTCCTACCGCCTCCACCAATGTTTTTTTTTATATTTAATGTTTATTTTCTGTTATGTCTTCTGTCATTGTTGTTAGTTATGATTTGCTTACTTTCATTTTTTAACCTTTTTCTATATCTGCTTTTTTGGACCTTGCATTCTTGTTTATTTCCTTTTTTACTTTTTGCCCTTAAAGAAGGAAATGATATTTTGCATGATTACGTTTATTTTATGGCTCGAATAGGTTGTTCAAACACTGAAGAATGAGGTCGCACAGTTAAGAGAAGAACTCGCAGAGATCAAAGCTGTCGGGGAAAAGGAAGTAGCTAATAGAGATGGTAAGAACCCATTCTTCTACTACTGATTGGTCTCTGCATGATTTGTTTCCATCGCCTTTGAACTACCACTCTGCTCAGATTTGAATCGGCTATATCAGCGTTACTACATAGCAGTCTCATTGTAAAAGCTATCATCATCATCATCGTCATCTCCATCATCATCATCTCCATCATCATCATCATCATGATTGTCGCCATATCCATTACATTTGTCATATTAGTAATTTAAATCTTGATTTGTTTAAGACAGCTGTTGTCAATAGATAGAACACCCAAATCTCATGTGTGCTTTTCTTTTTCAGCTCTTATAACGCTGCAGCTGGAAAATCAAAGACAGCAGCTGCTGACAGAGTTTGAGGCCGAGAGACGAAACCATCAACGGCTGATCCGAGAGAACGCACGGCTTGAGCAGCGATACCAAAACTTACAGGAAGAACTTGAGATAATAGAGCGCAGCCCGGTGAAAACAGCATTTACAGAACAGGCTGACATAAGTGCGAGTAGTTCAGGTGGGTCAAGATGTTATGCGAACTTTGCTTTACACTGTTTTGTAAGAGTTGAAGGATTTTTTTGTTGATTGTTAGCGAGAATTGAAACGGAAATACAAAATAGTTGTGTATATGTTTTACTTTCTGACACAGTTATAATCGCCTCAGAAAAAACCTAATCGTTTCAACCACTCAGTAGTAAAGAATCCCCCCAGAAACGACGGATACGATAAACGCAAGCCTCGTAAAACATATAACGTGGAGGCTTCGAGATCTCTAAAAAAATAAAATTGCATAGTGGTAAAGCTGTTTTCTACGAGGTTCTTATTTAAGTAAAATACATTCCTTAATTGCAACATATATTATTACCCTGGAAGATAACTGCTAATCATACTAATTTTCTATCGACTTCTTTGTAAAACGTCATTTTCTTTACAGAAGCTTCAGTTATTGATGCGGTTGAAAACGATACCCGACCTGAGGGTGATGGCAGTGAAGCTCTTGAGAGGGGAGGGGAGGGACGGGGGTCTCTCGTGTCTAAAAGCAAACTTGTTGCAAGACTGAAGAGAAGAATTCACGAATTAGAAGGAGAACTGCTTGAGTTGCAGAGAGAGAAGGACGTTGCTAGAGTCCCAAAAATAAATGTGGAAAGAGTTGAAGGAGAGAAGCCAACAATGAATGGGGAGATAGTGGAGTCGGACAAATACGAAGGTATGGAGACACCAAACAGATCACAATACTAGAATAACACTCATTCTTAGGTTTGATAAAGGCTTGCGATATTGCAAGATTTTCTACTAGTATCCGTTATCTTACATAAAATGTTGAGTATAACTATCAAAGCCAGTCTTGACCGAAATTGACCTTGTTCAGTTCTTTTTGCAAGAACAAGACACAGAAGTTGATAGAAAGAATTGCAGAATACTAATGCGGCTTAATACTGCTGTAAGCAATCGGAAAAGTAATCTATAAATGTGAATGGGACTCAAATCTTTCGTTTGTTTTAGTCGGAAAGGCTACCCACCACACCAACAGCAACCGCCTTTTCAGTAGCGCGACGGTTATATAACAAAAATCTTAAGGCAAACAAAACAACAACAAATTGGTTCGCCGGATGGTTAGAAAAAGGTTATTTTATCTGCCTTTATATATCTTCTTCCCAATTGCTGCAGGTATAAGAAGACAACGTTCCTTAATTTTGGAGGTTTAGATGTTTCGTTTTAGATTTTTGTTATAATTGTTTATAATAGGTGTAAAGCAAGAGAAAAAGAATCTCGAGACGGAAAACGAAAAACTGAACAAAACAAACAAGAAAATGGGATCAGAACTTGAGTTGTTAAGGAAACTTGTGAGTCAGAGAAACATGGATAAAGAAGCCGAGTGGAACCTTATCAATGAAAGAATAAAAGAAATTTGTGTCGAAAGAGACGATTTGCGTTCTCAAGAGAAACGTTTGAAAAAAGAACTTATAAAGATGGCTTCCGTTGCTAAAAATATCGCAGACCTCGATGAGCTGCTGCTCCACAATCCGGACTCTGGCGCATATGCACTGCAGGCTCAGTCTCTGAAAGAAGCTAATAACGTGTTACAGAGAGAACTGGAGGAACTGTTAAGACGAGAACAAGAGCTTAAGGAAGCAAACGATCATCTGTGGAAGGACAAAGCCACACTACAGAGAGTAAGTTTCATAAGTTACTTGTATGTTTTGAGCTTTTAACTTCATATTATAGGCTCTAGCTGGAGGTCATTTACACAAACTTATACTTATAACAACTTTAGATATAAAGATTTGGGAGGGGCTGTGTTTTATACTTTTAGTTGAATGATTGATAGCTATTTCTACGTACCCATGGAAACGTTTTTCCATCGTGTAAGTATGTTGGAGTGTTTAACCGTACTAGCTTTCTGATTTCGGATTACACAAGTCCAATAGCTATACATTTTTCTTCCCTATGGTGATAAAAGACAGCAATGTTATTGCAAAAACTTGCAGTTCTTGACCAATACTTGTTAAAATCAGGTTTTTTTATTTATTCGGCTTATATCTGCCATTGCAAATTAAAACATAATATGAATTACAATCTGTCTATACCGAGGTGCTTTTTTTCTGCTAACCTCGAGAATCGAATTGTTGAGGTAGTCTGACTTTGCCGTTGGAACCTAGTTATTTTTTTCTAATAGATATCTTTTCATTGGACATTCTCCACAGGGAAGGGGAGGAAGCCTTCTAAAAGCCACGGATAATAGCTTTCAAGAGGATGTTGCTAGACTTGTAACTGAGAATGTGGTACGTATTATGTATGCACCTTTATCATTTGTGGTACTTTATAAGATCATCGTTTCAACCAAGATCGAATTGTCATTTTTATCAGCCTCATTATTACTGTATATAGTTTCTAACCGAGTTCTAGATATGATCCAATATTAAAAATCGTCAATTCAAAAAAGTTGTAATGTAAGTAAGGGTATACACTCTAATATGTTATTAATTGAACCAAAGATCTAACGACAGAAATCATGAACTCTGCTCTTGAAGCAATCGAGATAAGAATGTGTCATAAATCATTTCGATACCGGCATTTATTTATTAGAATAAAATGAATGATTCGAAGTGCTATTAAACCTTGAAAAAATGTTTATCTTGACAAGACCTTCTTTGTTTTCAGTTGCCAGGCTTTAGTTCTTCTAGTTGCTGTTAACGGCATCCCGTGCTTTCAGAGATTTTCATGTTGTGCAAAACGCGAACATTGACAACCTAAACTTTGTTGCATCGTTATCAATTCTTTTTGACCATTTTTAAAACTTGAGTTACAAATTTGGATATTATTTTGCTTTTGAATAATATCAGAGATTGAGCTTGGAACATTTTCTAGATTCTGAACAAAATGTTTATCACAACCAGCTCTATTTCTTAGGTTTCTTTTCTTGGTTTATTTCGTTAGGAATTACGAGAACAAGTGGAGAAACTCGATGCCGAGCTAAAAGAAATGAGAAACGATCGCTCGCTGTCACCAGTCAGCCGCTCCAGGGCAATGTCAGCATTATCCTTGCGAGGTATAAATAGTTTTTCAGTGCAATTTACTCACCAAATTCTCACTTCGGACTGGCTCAGGATAAGCAACAATGTTTGGTAAAAGCATTCGAATCTTTTGTTTAAGGTAAAAGTAAAAAAATGGCTGGCAGACGTTTGCCAGCAAGTCAAAACACTCTTGGGGCATCATCATACGGAGTCGTCTGATTATCTATACAAATAGAGGGTGAAGCATTAATCTCGATAAGTCCTTATCTTATCACTATATTAAAATTATGTTAATCAAAGACAATGTCATATTCTGTTAAATGATTGATTAACTTAAAAGAATGTTAAGGATATCAAAAAACTAAGAAACGTTAGTTTTTTAAAAAGAAGAAATTTTTTGAATTGTTCGACTTTTGATCGTTTTTCTCTTGCACAAATTGTTGTGTTGGAATGATTTACCTCAGTTTTATAAAGTTTCCGTGAATCGTTCTTTTGTTTTTGAAGGCGATGAGAAGAAACGATCCGGTTCTGTGTGGTCAAACGGTCAGGAGCCCCGAGCTGGAAAATATGTAGGCACTCTCAATGTTTAACGTTTTAGTTTCTGTCTAGTGTTCTCGTCTAAATATGTGTGGCAGGATACCTTCGAAATAAGAGGTTGTGTTTTCTTTGAACTCGTTGCACTTGTTCCATGGAAATTTTAATATTAGAGTTTCCTGTTTTTTTTCTAATTTTGCTTGAAAGACTTGTTTGTTTAGCGGAAACACGATAATTGGGTCATCTTATAAAGGGTAGTCCATCATGAACACAGTTCTACAATGCACACTCTTAAATCCAGATATCCGTTTATGGATTGCAAAAGCCAACTGGTGCAGTTGATTCAAACATTCTAAGAGGTCGTCCCTTTTGTAAAATCTAAATCCTGATTGTCACATCTGGATTGTATAAGTTTCTGGAACAAATGGAACGCTAGATTCGAAATCAGGTTTTCCGAATTTAACTTTGTGCATTTGTTTTACTGGTCAGCGGTGTTGTTAGTGCGGGAAAAACAAATCAAAATGGCTACAAGACGTTCAGAAATCACATGAAAACACAAACATCCCATTTTGGATTGGTAAATGGAACGCAAAAGCACAGAAAATCTCAATCCAGATGCTGATGCAAGATCGAGGGTGAATTGTTTGGATGACAATCCAAGACTGGATTTTGGGTCAAAGTGACAAAGGGAACGCAAAATCCAGATTTGAATTTTACAAAAGGAAATGTAAATTCCCTTGACTGGAGCGACAAAACTTAGATCTATTTTTCGTCGACTCCACTTATGATTCCACTTGTCAAGAAAGTAAGCAACCACAATCTAAATTTTCTTTTATCTTGACCGGGTTAAAGGTTTCCGTTCACAATGAAGTGGATTGCAATCACAAAAAAAAACAATCACAGTGATCATTGCAGTTTTTTAAGAGCCATAGATAGGCCACACAGTTTGACCAGTTGTGGCTTTATAGTTCATTTAGTTAAAGTACTGCAAAGGTATCACAAGCGTCAAAGATGTTCGAATCTGTTGAAGCCTGAATGTTTTCTCTGGCCTTTCTTTTGCAACTGCGTTTCTCGCAATCACTGCGTCCCAAGTTTTTATTCACCTTCCTTGCTTATTAACTATCGTACATGCGACGTGTTTTGTTGTTTTTCTAACTATGCTGCGAATTGAATCATTAGAGTGTGTGTTAAATTGATGTTTTTCAAAGAGTGTAAAGCTAAATATGCTGAGACTACGTAGTACTGACTTTGGTTCTTGTCAATTGAAGGTCATGAAACATGCAGGATTGTTGAAAAGATCAAACACTAAAGAAGAGGTTGGTACTGACTGGAATTAAGAGTTCATTTTTAATTTCAGGTTTATTCATGATTCAAAATCAAACATCATCAGTATCTTTATTTATACCATTTCCAGGATGATCTCCTCCCGGTTCCTCTCTTGAAGCAGCAGAAATCTTGCGGCATGATTGAATACTCCCCGGAAGATGAAGAGAAGCTGATTAGAACACTGATCATTGACATGAATCCAGCTTCCGTTTCAGACAATATTCCAGGTTTGCCCGCGCATATTTTGTTTATGTGCATCCGTCACGCTGACCACATGAACGATGATCGCCGCATGCAGAGCTTACTGAGTAGTAGTATCAATAGCATCCGTAAAATCGTCAAGGTCAGTTTTGTTATGTCATGGTATGTTTTTAGTTTGTAGTAACTATGGTTTGTGTTTTGTTTTTGTTATTTTTACTGCAATCACGCGTCAGAAAGAAGGAAAGAAAGAATTATATATTATGTAGAATGAAGATTGACTAAAAGCTCACAGATTAGTGATGACCATGACAATGTAAGATCAACGAGATGGGGGATACTCAACAGGTGTTAGGTGTAAGAAAGACCATTTTACCCGAAAAATATTGCTATTCTTTCTCTCAAAAGCCCAGATGTTCCTGTTAAACGTACGTTAAAGGTCCTAGTATCTGAAAGTACAGGTGTATTATGCTAACACTGTGTTCACGTGGTAGTATAATCATTCCCTTTAACACAATTCTAGTTTGACCATTGTAACTATGGAAGCATGAATTTTCATGGCAATGTAATGATTCTCGATTTTGGTTTGTTTCATAACTCATAAGTACTGAGATACTCCATTAACCAAGGAAAAATTCTGACAATTTGTTACTAGTATGTTTTTTCTTTTTCTTTTTTGCAGAAATACAACGCAAGCTTCGACTATCTCGCCTTCTGGTTAGCCAACACATGTCGGCTTTTACATCACATGAAGCAGTACAGCGGTGACAGGGTATGTTGAGCATGCGCCGCAGATAGAAAGGTCTTTTATTGGATCTGACTCACACCTCTACTGCATAAGAGAGGGACTAATTATATGATAAGCTTTTATTAGCGCCAGCATAAGAAGTAACTAGAGGACGCATTTCTGAAATGTACACCCCACCTCCAGCTTGTATTTAACACCACTTTATTCGTTTATTATAAGCTAACTCCTTTTCTTCCAGGTTCAATATATAAAAGAAAATAGAAATCTAAGAATGTCATTATGTTCTAAAGATTTTAAAAACATTATTAAAAGTTGGGGGAGATACTTTCTTTGTTGTTTTGAAGGAGAAGAATTAAGCACAAGTACTGAAATACAACATAAATCTCTTGCTCCTGAACAAAACAAAAACGTCACGGAGCTTAAACTTTTGCTAAGTACAGAAACAGTTACAGCTTTATTCAGACCAAGAAGCGCTACATACCCTACAGATGATTTTCCCATTTATAACCTAGGTTGTAATAATCTAAAATTTTATTTATCTAATTGGTTTAGGCGTTATCTTTGCGCAGATAAACGAGTACTTATGTTTCTTTTAAGCTAAACTTTAGTTTTAACCTAAATGTAGATTTAAACTGTAGATATGAATTTTCAACCTTAAATATAAAATCTAGTATTTAGAATCCACTCGATCGAAACTAACGATGACTCTAGACTGATATAATCTACTCTAGAATACCTTGTAAGGGCCAATGAACATGCTCATCATAGTCACCTTGTTCAAATGTTTAAAAACGCATATCACCTTCATAGTGTGTTTAAGAATGACACACAATGCCTTGACATTACCCCGTTAATACGGAATTCCAATAATATAAAACGTTCTCTTTTTCCTAATCTTTTTCTTCACCTCCTCTACTTCATTCGCTCATCACCAAGTGGTACCGCACGCTCTCACCCGCCTCACATTCACACGAAGAAAGCAATGTGTCCGCAGTCATCAGACAGCAAGTGAACTATGTCAAGGCTCTCCTTAATAATGTTAGTTTCATTCCTGGTTTGTCATTTTTCATTGATAAAACTTTAATATAACATCGTTCTAACCATTTGGTTCGTTTTTCAATGTTTTTCTATCTTCATTTACGGTAAAACTTAACAAAGTAGAAAGCTATAACCAATCTGTGTTTATGAGTTTACAAAGCCACCTCCCCCCCCCCAAACAACGCTTGGTGATTCGGAGACTAGGAAGGCTTCGTAATTTTCCATTAAATGTAAACGGAAAACAGAGATGGCTAATAGCTGTCTCTTGGAAGAAACTGGAAGCAACGCATACTTTATGGCCAAGATAGTTGGTGTTCCTAAAGTGATTGAAAACTATCTGTTATGGAGTAAATGATTCCTTTTGATTAAGGGTCATTTAGGTTAATAGGAAAACAGAAATCAAGGGAATAAACTTCTTTGCTAAATATGTTAAAAGATTTGGAGGTAACTAGGATTTTAAAATCTAATTTTTAACCTAAAAAAAATTTAAAGTCTGTCTTAAAAGTTCATTACTTGCATAAAATATAAACCACAGTATTTTTGTTTGAAAACTTTGAACTTCTGAGCGGCTTTTTAAAATTTTGATTTATTTCGCTTTTTAGCCTGTAAAGTACTTTTTTCACCAATTACATTCCCAAATGTTTTTTCAACTTGTTCCAGGCTTTCCAAGCGCACAACACGACCGAGCAGAACGAGCAATGTCTGAAAAACTTTGATTTGACAGAATATCGACAATTGCTGAGTGATCTGGCCATTCACATTTATCAGGACCTGGTGAAAGCGATCTGGGACTCAATACAGCATATGATTGGTATGTTGTTCAAAATGTTATTAGAGACATTTCATTCAGCTTTATAACTCTACGTTTTAATATTGAAAGTTGCTTATATATTTTTTGATTTTGTTTTTTGAAATGAAGATTAACGCAGAAATTCGACGTTTCGCAGTCTTCATAACCGCATTTTCAAGAATGATTTTATTTATAAATGACAATTCTTAAATACAATAAAGTTGAACTAATTTGAATATGAA
>JAOEHV020134384.1:0-14543 GCA_025447995.2 Isaurus tuberculatus | reverse complement strand
CGATTTTTGACGAGTGACGTCGTTATTCCGGTTTATTCTGCCCCAGGGAGCAGAATGCTTGGAATATATTCCTGTTATTCCGGAATAAGAATAGCTACTTAACCGAACGGACATTCGGGTTATTCCAATCTATTCTTATTCCGGAATGGGGTCAATTGAACGCACCCTCAAATTAGTGTCCAGTATCTAAAGACTTTTAATTTATAATTATTATATTAAACAAAAATGCAAAGCCCTAATGCTCGAAACGTCTCTTCTATAGATTACTATCGGCAATGTTATAAAAGTTTTGTCTAAGTTGCACCTTATTGTACCTACTCGTGAACGCAATTAAATATCTTTTTTAAAACTATTTAACGGGAACAGAACATTACAAGGTCTAGCTCTTGGAGATCCAGATTTAAGCTCTTTCGGAAAATATCTCAACTGAAGGTATGTTAGATTAGATGGCCGGAAAGAGCGTTCGCCGTAAGTAGTGTAAGAAGCTTGGTTACGAGGAAAGCCCTTCGTCAGAGCAACTAAAAATCTCGGTAGAATATGGAGATTGATAACCATATATTGAATATCTGTATTAGTCTCTCCAAACTTTTGGTTTCTCAATAAAGGGTAAACGCTCAAAGCGTTAGCTAATAATAACAATAATAATAATAATAATAATAATAATAATAATAATAATAATAATAATAATTAGTTAGCTTCGAAGACTCCGCCTTACAGTGATGATCAAAAATTTCGACTGCACTTTTCGACGAAAGATTTGACCTACACCCATTGAATAGTAGTAGTTAGTAACAAAGGTCATGGGATATCATGCTGCAGAATGCAAAAGAGACTGGCATAAAGCTTAAACAACCATATACTTGGAAATAGAATGGGAATAATGAATATAGAATATCAACTGAGAAGTTCTAAAGAGTATAAAGGAATATTTGATTATATATGATGTTAAGAACAGGGAGTATTTCATGTTACTGAAAAACTAGAAAATGTGCAAACGATATCGTTACAAAGAACGCCTGTGTGTATACTCGTTTATTCTTGTAGTTTAGTCTCGATTTCATAAAGGCACTCCATATAGAAACAAATTAATGAGCTAATGTTTGATCCGACAAAGCAAAGGGATTCGGAATGACTGGAATTAAGATTTCTGCTTCTACCCCGAATGCAATCAGGAAAAGTGAGAGCTACTCAGTCCAACATCTGTTATACAGTTCACTTGAACTTTGAGGGAGGAAGGGTGTTATCTTTACTTCTCCACGCATTTAAGGTTCTGCAAGAAGAAGAAAAAACTTTTAAGATATGAGATGCATGCCTTTATTGGAGAATGGTATAAGCTTTTCCCGTGACTGAAGGTTACAATGTTAAACACTTTATGTACACTTGTACTGTTCTGATGACCTTCCATTGTCAATGATAACGTATAATAACAAACTTAAAATAACTAAAAAAGAAATTTGAACAATGCATAAAGTTTTAGCTAAAAGTATTGTTATTAACTGATCAGAATGAAATAGACTATAGCGCCGCCTACTTATGCTTATGCCAGCAGATAACAATTATTGGAGCCACGATTAGAATTATGATCAGTATCAATAAGAGTCAGGTAGATATTTGTGGCCACCAAGTTTATGGGTATTATGGTGTGCGCTTGCTTGTTTTGGTTCTGCGATATTTAACAATTATTCCAAGAGCGCGCGTTGGATATGAGATGGTAAATAGCCAAAGAGGCGCGTAGCGAAGTTGGCTATAATCATCTCATATCCAACAAGCGCGAATGAAATAATTGTCTTATTAAATTTCTAGAGCTTTCTGAACTCTTCGATACTTAAAAATAACAGCTAAATTTTATTCAGAGCCTATTTTTCGGCTTTGCAAATAACACAGTCAGTTTCCATATATGGTCAACTCCGAATTTGAGCTGATAACCGAGATTGAGTGAACCAATCAGAACGCGCGAAACGCAATATTCGAAGATGAAAATTTAATAATTGTCAATACTCTGGTTGTGAGAACACACTCACTAACTCAGTGGCGTAGGAACCGTAGCGGCCATGGCCGCCACCCTTTTTTGGACAAAAAAGCCTCGTCCACTGACCCAGGGAGGCCTAATAGAACAAATATTTTCCTTACACTGCTAACAGCCCCTCCACTTTTTACTTGCTCCTTACGCCCCTGTAACTTAAAGCTATTTATAACAGATTAATTTTTTTTTATTATAAAAGATGCACAAGCTGTCGTTCTAAAAGAATTTGACATAATTTGATTGAAACAACTTCTTCAATATTTTGAAAAGAAATTAGTTTATTGCTTTCTTTTTGTTTTGTATTATTATTGTTTTTTACAAACAGGCACAAAGTTGAACAAATATTTCGCGGTAACGGTGTCATTACAGAAAACCAGCTGCACTTAGAAGATCAGAAATTTGAATCGGAAACAACTATAGCTCACTTTGTAGGGAATAAACTCAATTGATTTTCCCACAAAATTAGAGATGACGCTATAAGATTATGACAGGGTTATGTTTACAAATTCATTACTTAACTAAGATTAAGTTTGGATTGAAAGATTGATTGACCTGGATTGAAAATGAGTGTGAAATGTATGGCACATGTACTACTCTTGCCCCTCCCCCCTCCCCCCCCCCCTAGTATACTTGGAATTGATTGATGCATAACGTCTGCATGAAGTCGTCACTTATCGTCGCGTATCGTAACTCTTTTGGAACAAGAGGCTCATTAAGCCTTTACTCGTGGTACGACCGCGTGCCGCGACCGGGGACAAATCCCAAATATGGCAGTCACTTTGACCGAATCGCTAATCGCAACATGAAAAAAAAAGAAGAAAAAACAAAAAAGAAAAAGAAATGGAACCCAAAAGTTGACTCGTGGTACCACGAGTAACAATCATTGCTTGCCCTAAACTATTAAAAAAGGACATAGATTTACTCAATGGAACTTCCTAGGTCATGGTTAGATTCATTTTCAATCTTGCAATTTTTACAGAGTTCCCTCTTAATTTTCAGTTGCTTAAACTGCGTACAAAAAACTAACATCACTCCATGGCAAAACATAAATTCATAGAAAGAATTCAAATTTTGTATCTTGAGTATTGCTGTTTAAACTAAAATGATACTTTAAACATGTAGCATTTATACTTTATGAAAATACGGTTTAAAGAATAAATCATTTTACTTTTATTTTTGTAACAAGAACAATATAATACTATATGTTTTGAAATTGCCGTGCGACATATATAAAATACAACATTTTTTCCTTATAACGGATGGCAATATCAGTTTTAAACTTGACACAGATTTATATGACGCTGAAAATCACTAAAATCACTTTATACATGAATATTTCTCTGATATTTTATATTTCTTTCCAAAAAAAAGTTGGGCCTTGTGATTGCATGATCGTGTAATCTTGCAAAATAGCCAAACACTGCAGAAATTGCTATCACGTTCGAGGCTCGCAACAGACGAGATTTGAATTTCCAATGCCAGGTTTTTCATATATTAAATAACAGTGGCATTGCTTCCTTGATATATAAAAATCAATAATAAAATCGATGTTGAAGATTGCAATTTATTCCGCTAAAGTTTGGCTACTTTTAACATTTCTGCCTTAACCTCCGAAGTTAGCTAGTTTCATCCTCCTAGAAAATTCAGAAAAACTTATTTTTATTTCAATATTTTTACAATTTCTCATTATAAAAACAATGATCTGCAGTCACTTAATGTAGATACGATTTTCCATTCCGCTATACGAGAGCGTGAAAAGAGCAGAAGTTGCAGCTAAAGATTCTTGGCGCCCGAGGCCCAAGTCGGGGATTTTACAAAACCATAGACTGGTACTGTGACGTTTAAGAAAGTATTGCTTTTAAGTATTGGCAATGCTTATTTAAGCTTGAACCCAGACGCAAGGTGTACAAATTAATTCCTTTTTTTGAGTCACGTGAAACGACTGACTTCACAATCAACACACCATAAAGATTAGGAAAACAATAAAGATTATATATCTAAATGAGTTGAAGCTGACTTGTTAGAGTTTCATTATGACAACTCGTCAAATTTACAATGTGCTAATCTCAGGATTTACATCAACTAGGAAAATGTTTATAGCTCGTACGCAAGTGCTGAACTTCGAAATATCAGCAAACAAAGGTATCGAACAAAATTGGACCCAACCAAGCACAAACAAAGGTAAAATTTCCGTATTATTCCCTACATACATTAATTATACTTGCAGTTGATAACTCAGTGCATCACAAAAATATACGTTAGAAGAACATATTCTGCTTACCACAAGCTTGAATTATATTCCAAGAAGCGTAACACTCTCCTAACCTAGCGTATAATGGTTTAAAACGTTTCCGATCAAATTATCTCCTCGTAAAATCGACTCAAATCGAATTGGTCGCATGTTTTTTTTTTAATGTAGAGTGTTGCAAGAAAACAAGCCAGTGGTCTGGTATTTGAAAATTTACATAGATAAAGTTGACTACAGAGTACCGCGGAAGAAAGTTGAAAAGCGGCTTGTCTATTGAAATGAGTATTTAACCATGATGGATGAATGGTTAAGGAACCAAATGATTCGGCGGGAATGTGTTTTTTGTTCTCGCCCCCACGGCGGCGCCAATTAGGTCGCTCAAGCATACAGTGTGCAAATGTTATTACCGTTTGGTTAGCTTTTGGATTCTGTAGCTTGAAAGGATTCGCCTTTCTTTTCTCTTTTAAAGAAACTCAGACCGAAACGTTAAGCGCAGTAGATATATAGGGATATTAGTTTTATAGAGAAAAGCCCATTTCGTAATAGATTCGCCCGATTGGCCATTTCTAACACATTCCATTCATACATTCTGTCCACAGGCTTCTTTCTCAACAAGAAACTTCACTAGTATGACAAACGACATGCGAGGAAAATAATAATTGAAACAAAAAGAAGAGATGTTTGGGAAAAATCGTCTTTTGCAGATGCGTGCAAAGAGTTCTCTGGTTTTTGATTATCAAAACTTACTGAGATGTTGGTTTTGTTTGCGTCAAGTAAAAATAATCTCAAACACTTAAAGAAATTATATCTATACAAAAGTCATTTACCAACTGAGTTTTTAACAATAAATCAATATAATAAGTATAAAAAAGATTGTTCAATAACTTTATGTTCCAAATTTTCTCACCTGTTTGGCTCGACACACGTCTCCAATGAAGCGCAGAGTTAACCTAATAATTTGTTTGCTATTATATGTCTTTGGATGAAATGGTTTTGTATTATGGTAAATGAAACTTCATTAACAATTTAAAACATGAACCAGTTGAAGCTGGAAGGTAGTTTTTGAGAGACTTCATAGCACGCCCACTGTAAACTCACGTTTTCAGTTCGTGGTCGTTTTGCGGCGGCGTGTGCGCTCTACTCATCACTTACCATCGACGTTTTAAATTTGTTAATGATGAAATGATTAATGAGGTGCGTTTACACACCATGTAAAAAACCATCAATTTTACTCAAGAAGAATTATCTAATGCTCTCGGTAAACATCATTAATTATCCAGAATAATTGAAGTGTCTTATACGGCAGACTAAACCAACATTTATGCCTACCAAACTTGATGTAAATGTTTTATTAGAACATTATCTTTAAAAGTGTTTTTAGTACATGAAAGCGGTTATTTCTGCTAGTTAAAATTAAGAGTAAAACTTCAGGAGTGATCTCGTTTGTCGCTTATCAACGGAACATTCATGTTAAGAAAATCACAATTTGGCAAGAATTCAGCTGACTAAAAGGGGTCGACTAATTACGTTATTAGTTTGATCGACGCATCCAAATCAACAATTTGTAATGATTTCCTGGTCCTTTTCAACAAACTTACATAAAGGAATAGTATGGATAAGAAAAAGCAGGTTGAGAAAAATAAAAACCACGAATGAATAAATTGTTTTGGATATTCTTAAATTTTACTACGTATTGCTTTAAAAATAAATAAATTTTTGATTTCAAGGTCATTATCCTTCAGTGACATAAGCCCAATTTGATTCCGCTTTTTGTTTTTACAAACCTGTATGAAAAATGAAGTGTTAGAGAGCCTGCCGCTACATTTCACATAAAACATAAATCTTTCAATTAAAATGTTTGACTTAAACCCCACATGCAGCTTTAAACCTTGAATTTTGTATATATTTACGACAAGATAATATTGAGAATTTTTTCAGTTTATACAAAACTGTGTTATCGGTGCTATATCTTACGCATCCCATTTTGTTATGGAAGGTGAAAAATAAAATCGACGCCAGAGTTTAATTAACACCTTTGTATTCTCGACTTTAATCGCTTCGTTTAAACGGGCGCCAGAAGTTTACTGAGGTCACGTTAAACGTGACGCACCTATTGTCTATTAGCCAATCGATTCATGCTTTTTTTACTGCTCACCAAGCATGACAATAATGAGGGAGCTATATCTATCTGTGTTTCTTTTATTAGCACGGTCAGTATGCTTCTTTGACTCGCTACCCGAGTCATCCGGAGAAATACTGATCTATTGAACAATGGAGTACTACTATCCCAGCCAAAGCCAACTGTCCTCCCAACCTTGCTATAATCCTCCTTCTATGATGTATAACTATGGATTGCGGCCATTCAATCCGTATCAGTATTACAGAGCTGATACGGGCCAATCTTGTACAGCAGTCTCTCCAAGGTCAAACACAGTGTCTAACTTCACGCCTTCACTTAACAATATACCTTACCCCTCTGTAAAAGACAGTTTAGAGACTCTGGCTGCAATATCAAGCTCCGTTGGTTCTTCTCCGATGCTTCAAAAATTCTCAGAAAGTAATCCCAGAGATACGTCAAAGTCTTTATTCCAACTAACCTCAAACAAAGATCCCAGGCTGCCGAATAAGTCAAAGGAAAAGACACTTGAAGGTAAACCGTCAAAGAAAATTAATGTTATTTGTTTAGTGGCTTGTTTGTTAAACTGGAGTTCATACAAAATCAAAATGGTTTTTCACGTCTATCATTCATGGAGTTTGCAAGACATTTCGGTTGAAATCCGGTGTAAAAGATTTAAACATAATAACAAGACAATCGTCCAAAAAAATGTTCTTTTATGAAAAATAATAAAAAAAAAAACAGTACCATAAGACATATTAATCTTACTTTTAGATTTAAAGTTTTAATCCCTGCGAAAGTAAAACGTCTATTTGCAGTAAATCAAAGAAATATTCTTAATATAAGTAACTAATATTTCATCCCACCTAAATTTAATATTTAGACAACATTTTCTAAGCCCTTGGTCAGTCTTCATTCTAATAAGCTTTTTGTTCAGATAATAAAAACTCTTAATACTTATCCTACCCATTTACTTATTTTTAGTGGATAAAGAAGATGATGAAGAAGAAGAGGATGTTCCATGGCATTTTAAACAACCTTTTAAAAGCAGGCGTAGAATGGCGTACAGTAGAAACCAGCTTCTCGAACTGGAAAAGGAATTCCATTTTACAAGATATCTGACAAAAGAGCGACGATCTGAATTATCGAACCATTTGGAACTCTCTGAAAGACAGATAAAAATCTGGTTTCAAAACCGTCGGATGAAGTGGAAGAAAGAAAACAAACCAGTAATTCCGACAAGTAGAGGAATGAGACGTGGATGTACGAGGTGATTGGTGTGGTACGCCTCACCAATCGGCTAGACACTCGAACACTTGAGAACACTTTCTTCTGTTGTAAATAAACAATGATATTTCTTTCAAAGACTCTTTATTCAGACTGTATATATCTTTTACTTTTCAAAGTACTTAACTGAAATATTTTAGGGCACAGAAGACATTTTGTTTGGCAAATATTTGTCGAAAACTGTACGGTTCTCGTGCATCGCCTTTGTGGGTTTATGAGTAATTACGTGTGAATGGCGGCGTGTTAGGCAAAATGAACAAATATTATAGTCTCTCAGATAATATAACATTGCAAAGACATAATACACAAAAATATCTATATATTAGGCTCGGTCTCTTTCAAAAAAAGATATTAAAGTATTTATGTAAAGTTTATATTTGAATGGTTTTTTTAGTTCTTTCTGACCTCTCATAAGAATGGACTTAGGATGAAAGAAGCAACTTTCTCGGTGTTTCTTGAACTACGGGCCCTGTTAGTGATACCCTTAGCTAATGCAGAATTATGCTGAACAGTGGTATCTGCTATCAGTTTTCAATTTTGTTTAAAGTTGAGCTTTTGTAAGGGAGCAGAGCTTCATTTGTTGTTGGGCTTTTTTGGCACAAGAAATAACGTCTTATAACAAGCCGATCGTGTTCTGGTTTTGCGGTATGATACATCTGTTTGATGCTAAGCTCAATAAGCTTCCTTTTCATTCTCTGCTCAACATGCCTAAAGAAACTCTCACAATAATCCTATTTTAAACAGAGCTATTTTTGTCAAGCCAAACGTAATTTTTTTTTGTCTAGCCGACAAGCACAATATAAATGCTAATTGAAAAAGACCTTCGAAGCACATGAAACAAGCTATTATATCTTCTCTCTCTATGAAGTTAACCACTTTGAACTATCATATTGACCAGTACTTAAGATAGATTACAAAGCTAATGTTTCATTCGTATTTACTTAAGAAGATTCTCTAGGGTAAAAGTTGAACATGTGTTTTTTCAAGAATTTATTAATTTAGATTACAAGATCTCGTGCACTTTTAATATATTTCTTGGTTTTCTAGGTCAGTGCTTCACAATGGCCGCTAAACGGCTTTTAGAATGGGACGAAATTTGTTTGAATAGTTTAACGAGATCGATCTAATGAAATAGCAAAAAAGTATACCCAAAGGCCAAATAGATAAGTTTAGATCAAAGAGGTTCTAAATATAAATCTCGGGTCCCTTTTAAAAAAAGATAAAATCTTTCAAAGCTATTCTCGTTGTTCCTAAAAGTATGGCGCTCGTGCATGAGAGGAAAGACAAATTGTGAGATTAATATTTTTTGCTTTTTCCTGTTGAATTTTCTTTCTTAGACTTAACTTCTTTTGCACTTTCTGTTGTAGAAATAAAATTGACTAAAATAACTTCCACACCTTGAACAAATATGATAAATTTCAAAGAGAAACTGAGCAAGCTTTCGGTTAGGTTCCGACGCGCGCACTCAACGATCTATCAAAATTCCAAAAGAGTATTATGAGTACAAACTATTTTCGTTCTTACGCCACGTCAAATGACATTCCTTAGAATTCTTTTAGTATCTAAGAAAGAAAAATGATATTTTTTTTTATCTTTTTAGTAAGAACCGTTAGATTTAGTAAATTAAAAAACATTAGATGCAAAGAAGAAAAAATAAATGTCGCGCCTTAGATTTGACTTCAAGGACCTTTGGTTCTTAGCACAAGACCCAAATCACGCAAGCCAACTTAGAACTCGCATTTCACTGTTGATATATTTATCAATCTTAAGCAGGTATTTTCTGTTTTCGTTTTAAGAAAAACGTTTTATGAATTTCAGTTTTTAATCGTCCAATGTAATTTTGAGCATAGAAGCCCACGACAACTTACTAGTATCGTTTCTATAATTATATAGTATCTGTGTAAACCATAGAATTATAGCGGTTATAAACAATTTATGAAAGTTTAACTATCACTTATTTTGTTATTAATTTTTCTATCTTAGTTTTACACCTAATAAGCTGATAACTAACCGATATTAAACCGTGAGTAAGAAATTGTACATACTAATTCTGAAATTTAACAAATGACACATGTAATTGTATATCATTCTTAAACTTTGACTTATTTCTTAAAACTTTGGGTAACCGTTTCGTCTACGTTAATTCGTGTAATAGATTTGTAATAAGTAGTAGTTGTTTTGTCTTTCACCATATTCTCGCTCAAGAAGAATTTCAACAAAAGAGGTGCAAAAATCGTCACGTTTCAGCTTGCTAACAAGACAAGACCGCCAACAGAACACGTTGATTTGCAACCAAAAATCTTCTTAAAACAAATTAAGCACTTATTAATGTTTTTCTTTTCGTATGAGATGTTTTTTAAGTATTCAGATATTTCAATTTCTAAAAAAAGCATTTAAAATAAGAAAGCAACCCTAAATCTAGCCAGAATTTCAACCACACAAAGGGCGATTCGATTTCTGTGTACGTCGTCTGAGCTTGATGTACTGTTTTCGTTTCCTGCTATTTCATAACAGCTTTCGATCTAGATACCTAAATAACTAGTTTCAAAGCTGACAAAATTACTTTTCCTACTCATTAGATAAAAGTCAAATCCTTTGCTTCGTTTTAATTCGAAACAAAAAAGATGGAATTATTTCAGATTGACTTAACCGCGCTAAGAAAGCGTGAAACAGAAATTCGTGGTGCGTCTGTATTTTGCTAGAGACACCGAACCCGCTTTAAACATAAAATGTATCCTCTGTATTACCTTAATAGTACAGGTAAAGACAATATAAGTAACAAAGTTTAACCTTGAGAAAGGAAAGTGTAATAATTCTTTGATGAATTTTTTTTTTTTGGTGAGATCGTAAGACACAATTGATTTCCATTATAAAACTGATAACTCACAATTTCTGTTAATTATGTTTCATTAAACTAATTGAACTTGGCTACGGACAGTAGATCTTTTCTTTAAGTTGTTATAGATCGTTTTCTTCAGCCTTTTTAATTAAGAAACCGATAATCAAAATTTTACTATGTTGCCCCTCCCAAAGGTTGTTATCGCAGATCTTGTCCGCCATTGTGAATAAAACTTTTAATAGGTCAAGAAACTCAAGATCACAATGGGCCAGTGAACACAGCTTAGCCTAAAGTGGTTTTATTAACCTGCAAAATATGAGAACCACCTCCAAAAACCCTAGATCTTCCCAGTACCATTATTTATCTTTAGATGCGTAATGAACATGGTGAAGGGGAAAGATAAATCTATGTATGTAGGAGAATATAGTACCTTTGGTTCTGTGTCCAAAGTTATTGCAACATTCCCACAAAAGCAATTCCCTTATCACTCACTGACTAGTACACATGCACGAGCTTGCTTGCCTTTCCAATGCATTTCAAATTTCTTTGTGTCTAATGAGAAGTGGAACGTGCAAAACTGTTGTATAGAAATAGAGAAGCATCATGCTGAAACGGATTTTATTCTTTTGCTATTTAACCCCCGAGAGGGCAGGACTTTATAAGTAGCAGTCAGGCCATATTTTACTCAAAAACACTTGTCAACGTGCCTGCCTGCTAAGATGGCAGTAATTCAAACAGAAAGAATGCCGTCTTAGCTGTCATGGCGCGATAGGGTTTCAATCCTAACTAGAGCTTATAATCATAAGTTTGATTCTATCACAAACATTTTGTTTTACAAGGAAAGAGTTAGTCCAGATTTTTTTGTACACCAGTGTATCGGGAAACCTTTGAAGGTTGGGTTTGTGGTATGTCCTATGAACTGTCCATTACTCGTGCTTGACAAAAATCCGTTTAAGTCTAAGACAAAGGATTACAAAACAACTAATTCACATCTCAAGAAGGAGTAAATACTTATGTCATTACTAGGAATGGTACTAAATCATTTGATCAAAAAAAATACCGACTTTCTAGGTCAGTTGGGAAAGAGGGCGCTATTCGTGTTAGCCAATTACAAAATTATGATTTTTTTATCAAAAAAAAGCATACGTCGTTCATAAGCTTGAGTGATGAGTTACTTGAAGTCAGAAATGAAAACTGAAATCAAATTTGTGTCAGATAAAGATAGTTTTACACCAAATATCTTACAAATGCACGAAATATTAAACGCTGTAGAATTATAAATCATCTTGGATTTAATTCTACGACAGCATCGGGCCAAGGTTGGCTGCCTCTGGCGTACACAGCCTTCATGACTCAACGGCTTCGATTTGAATCACACATTTATTTTTTGTTTTTTGTTTTTCAACTGTTGTTACTTCCATATCCATTAAGGACATATATTACCAGAATTAAAATTTGATTACAAGGAAGAGTTTGAAAGGCAACCTGGGTTAACAAGGTGTTACTGCTTACGAGAGTTTCTTCCTGACAGGTGATTACGGTAAATGTAGCGCCCCCAACTTTGATTTATGATTTCTAAATGAATGTATGGCACGGCATGGTGAGAGCATACACGGCACACTTATGTTATTTTAGACGTATTGTTTGTATCAGCACAGCTTGGGTTTTCAAACTATTGCAAATGTTTTGCTATTATTCGTTACTTTGAACTTATGCGGGTAAGATTGTCCAAACAAAAATCACGGTGAAAACAAAAACAGGGCGTTCAAGGTGCCAACACCTTTTCTTAGTTATTATTGAAATTTTCTTTATAAAAAAAACAATAGACCTGATCCACGTACTTGGTAAAAATTTCATCATGTTTGCGAAGTCTTTGATTGTTGCAAATCTTCCAATGCCGGGTGAGTGTCCTTTTTTCATCTAACGATAGACAGCTCGAGCAAAACTTTATTAATAGGCAATTGTTTAGAAAACAAAACAGATGGTTTGTTATTATTTATCTATGTCTTACAACCGTTTATAATTGATCTTACAACGGAAAAAAAAAATGAAACAGTTAACATCGCTATAATTATAAAATCACTGTCGGTCGGGTATAACTTTGAAAATCACAATCAAAATGAAATTGGATTGCTAAAAGCTTTAAGCTCGCAAGTCTTTCATTAAAATCCAAATAATCAAAAATATATCTAGTTCTGAATTAATTTCATTGCTCTGGATTTGGTAATAATCCTTTTTATTTGAAACTTGAACAAGAAAAAATAAGAAAATCGAAAAAATAATTAAGAAACCAAAATGATTAAAAAAATTAACTGCAAAGTCACAAAATATTTTTGGCAAGGAAAATGCGAAAGGAAACAAAACATTGAGTTGTTTCATTATAAACGTGCATTTGATCTCGGTAAGGCAAAGCATCAGATAAAAAAAAAACAATATATACCCATAACACCACTACCAACTAAAGAATAAACTCTCAAATATATATTTTTTTTGTTTGCAACAAAATATTTATTTTCCGGTCCTAACAAACAACAACCCTTGGTTTTTTTGTTGTTAATTCGCATTTAAATCACATTCAAAGAGGCTGCCAAAAGAATTCAAACCTTAGGTTTTTATCAAAAGAACAAAAATAAACTAAAACTAAAGACTGGATGAAGTGATGATTTGAAGTTTTCATAACTATTTCGTATTTGTTTACCCTTTGGATAAATTTAGGAATCTCTCTTTTGAAAGAGGATTTAAAAATGAAACAAAATGATAAACTATAAATCTTAAGCCTAAAACATATGTATATTATATTACGAATATACTGCTGGAAAATAGTATTTCTTGTCTTGTTTTCTTACTTAGGGTGTGAAAATATTCTATAAGTACATTAATTAGCCCTAATTACAAACAATGCAAGGTGTTACTTTCCGCAGCTAGAATAAACAGCTTATGGTTTTTCAATTTCAAAGGTTTTTGAATTCACATAGAAATAAAATTAAAAAGAAAAAGTATACAGAACAAGCATTTTAGCTACAACTACCGAAACAAACATTTCACTGCATGCCTCTGATTACATGTGTCTATCAGTATGCCGGGTAAAATTTTTCTAAGTTTTTACTTCACATTTTGATTTATTAAGGTATCACGGGATATACTTTTAAGCGCCTTTCTTCATCAATGTCTTACCGATACTCAAACTGCGCTGACAGCAAGAATGTATAGGTGTTCTGAAAGGTATAGGACTTAGTTTTCGTCTCCTAATTTATTTGTAATAATTTTTTAAGAATCTTAATACTGTAAAATGTGTTCATTGGTTTCCTTTCATTTCAATAGCACAAAACTAACTAATCAACCGTCTTTACCATTTAGTTTTTCCCGATGAACAAACCTTTTATTTAGTCCGCACTGAACAGGAACTATTTTTATCTCATAAACTTACATTTCCCTTCGGTTTTCTCAAATTTCCTCGCAAAAGGCTCCACAAAGCGATATACATTAAAAATTTGAGGATAGAAAAAATCAATCTGTTTTAAAAAATTACTTTTGATCAATTTAACGAGTTATGCCTTGTATTGCCAATTTATATTTGGGTGTTGCTTGTCATTTCAACCATTTTTTTACTTAAACTGAGATTAAAACTGGATCTTTTACCATATATACATGAAAGGCCGTGAAGTCAGTGGATGAAGTGGCTCGTATAGCTTTGCTTTACTATTTCACAATATCTTTTTTTCTGAAAATGCGTTTCGACTGGATTAAATTGTATATTTTTAAATTATTGAACACGAACTTCCATTTCTCCTAAAAAGTACAAGTCATAAATTGACATTTTGTTTCTTTCTTCTTCGTTTAAATCCGACTTTTAAAACAACAAATAAGCGAGTGAATCAGTGTACATCAACGCCTCATATAACTTTCATTGACATTCACCACATAATGTGCTTCATGTATTGTATAATATTCAGAATTTAGGGGCGAACCATTAGATTTGGTGGGAGGGGGGGGGGGTGGTGGTCACAAACACTGAGCATGTATTTTTTTT
>JAOEHV020134274.1:0-14544 GCA_025447995.2 Isaurus tuberculatus | reverse complement strand
AGAACGAGGACGGGGACGGGGACGAGGAGGAGGAGGACGACGATGAGGACGAGGACGGGGGAACAAGAAAGAGGACGGTGACGGGGACAAGAACGAGGACGGGGACGGGGACGAGGAGGAGGCGGACGACGATGAGGACGAGGACGGGGGAACAAGAACGAGGACGAGGACGGGGACAAGAACGAGGACAAGGACGAGGGCGACGACGAGAACAAGGACGACGACAGTCATAACCTTAATACTAATAACAATGATAATAATAATAATAATAATAATAATAATAATGATGATGATGATGATAATAAATGATAATCAAAACAAAAATAATATAAATATTAATGACAATAAAATTTCAGTTATAACAGTGTTTTATATAGTATAGTCTATAGGAGGTTTGATTAGAAGCCTCATTCAGTGTATTTAACTGCACAGTCAAGAGGCAAAACGGTGAAATAAATAAATAATTAAGCATTTCTAAAAACTGCTCTAGAACGACATTTATTATCCATTACCTATTATACAGTTTTTTTTATGTCTGAGTGTTTGTTCCTGGTAGCGATTTGTTTGACAAGTACTGAAAACGGCACAAACGGAACAAAAGCTTTAGTTATCTAAAAGGGTTCCCAAGTGGGGGAGAATATAGTCCCTTTAATGAGCTTTTCCTCATTTTGAAATGTTTTCAAACCCGGCTTAAATGCATCGCCATATTTTGTTTAACAGCAGAAAAAGCAATCAACGTGTCGGCATTTTTTACTGCGTTTATCAATTCGTCCTTTTTTTTCTCCTTCTATAAACATTCAAACACGAAATCTGACCTGACTATTCCGCATGGCAGGTCTACTGAGGTCAACATATTGGGCGGAGAAGAACAAACACCAAAATCGTTTATTTGAGAAGTTACAGACAAACAAGATTAAAAATTAGGAAAGAAAGCAGGGGAGATATTCGTATTGCGTTACAAGTTTTCAACGAGGTCAAACTCCGGTTCTTTAAATTTTTCAAGATTAAGGCAGAGAACCAATGAAGTAGTCTTAAGGTCTGCTTCTACTTTTTAGCTAAAAGTTTGTTTTGCCCTGCCCTAATCTTTCTACCCTCATGGAAAATGTATAAAGAACTGTCTTGCTTCTAAAGATCATGCCATCTCAACTGTGTTTTGCCTCTAATGCAAGTTATTTTAAAAGTAACATCTCCAGATTGTCATGTGTGAAATATAATCTGACGCAATGCGCGTTGAAGCGCATTACAGCGAGGTCAGTAGAAACCGGGTGCTTCGTTCTATTTCATAAAAACAACCGTTAACAGTTTTGCTATTTACTTTCGAGTTACTCTCGTTGATTTCAAGTTTTCAATGGTTTTGAAGCTTGGAATGGTTTCCGAAGAATTGATGGGAATGCAATCGAGGTTTTGACTTTTTTCAGTCAAGGATAAAAACTTCTCTGTGTAGATTATTTGCAAAGACTTCGAGTTCGACAAAATTCTCGACATCTTTTATATCATGTACAAGTTGAATTACCAAAAAATAAGTCATTGTAATTTTGACAAAGAAAGAAAATCTTATAAGACTGATAAACGATAAAAAAACAACCCCGGTTTTTGCTTCGTAAGTGAATAGCAAAAAACACTTACGGCTTACGCATCTTGCGTTGCTAAGCGCTTGATGAAAACTGCAAGAATTCTTTTAAAATTTCTGCCACTTATCTGCACTTAAACGGAAGGCGTTTCAGACATTACAAAGATAATTTCAACTTTTAGACAGAATCTGTTTGCTAATGTTTGCTCGAAGGACGAAAACCTGACAAAACAAAGCAACGCTACAACAATGGAAATTTTTTTTTTAGTCTGGGTGTTTTCTAAAGCCGGTAAGAGATCCAGTTAAATCTGGTTCAGTGAAATTATGGCGCTTTGCCAGGTGATATTTTTGTTTTAGAAAGTAACAAAAAATTACTTGTCTGCCAGTATAACTTAGGACTCGGCCGAAAAAAGCGATTCAAGCAAATGCGTATCGCATTTTATAATCAGCTGAATGAACGCGTGTCAATAAAATGCTGCAGGGCTTTTGATATTCTGAAGAAACTGAATCCCCTTAAAACTATTTATTATAAATGGTTGGTATGCACTACGAAACAATAAAACATCTTTGCAAGGGGTATACTGATCCATATCACAGTCCACATTGGTTAGAAACTTGTGAAATAAAAAAATAAACCATGATAAAATTGAGCAAGATTAACATTAATAAAAAAACTTTTCAAAGTTGACAATCACGTCGACAAAGTGTCTGAAAATGCCCCAGGTTAATCAAAGGAAGAATGCCCTTTCACCAAAGGTCAAAACAAAAATCGAAGGGCATGGAATAATAACCAATGTTTTTTTTTTCAAAACTGTAAAGTTCGGGCTGTGCAAAAATTTCACTAGATTTAAATAAGTTGAACACTACCAGTTATTTTCTGACAAATTGAAAACCAAAATGGCGAATGAGCTAACAGCTCTATATAGCTTTCAACTTATCAAAAATCATGACAATTTTTCTGGCTTAAAGCCAAAGTTCACTCGCCCATCAAAATACATTTCCAAAACCGAGAAAAACACCTTTAAAAAGCATTTCTCTTGCGTGTATCTGGAGTTTTTCCAATGAGACATTGAAGTCAGAATGCGATTGAAATCTAAACAGATTCTTTTTCGTCACGTTTTACTTTTAAATCTCATTCACAATTTTTAGTTTAAAAAAACATCAAAGATTATGTTTCATGTTGGGAAGACAAGAAATCGTTTAAAAAAACATGTCAACCCAATACTTTTATTATAATTCTTTTCCACTTTTCAGTGTATAACTTTCCCCAGTTAATAACAATATGTAATAATGCAGAATCTTTTTAAAGACTGTTCATAAGTCGATCAGTCTAGTTCGGGTAAACTAAAATAAACTTTAGACACAAAGCAGCTAATACAAACATGGCGATTTGTGTTGCAACAGCTAAGCTGTGGCTAAATTACGTAGCATTGCTATAGTATACGTTAAATTGCTCAAAACTTCTTAACTCAAAAGCACGATGTATATCGCTAGCGACTTAATGCTATAAAAAATATTCTTCTAGAAAATATAGTTATGTTTATTCTCGAGTCGTTTAAAACTGTCTTTATAAACTCAAGTCAATATGAGAGTGTTATATCGGATAAAGGAGCTAGTCAAGAAATCTAACGCATGCTTTTTTCCAGCGACACTGAGTACACCACATATGCCGGTTGTCCATCCCGTAGACCTTGCGACACTTTTTGTTCTCACCTCGGGTCTTTCTGTGAATGGACGAGTGTGTGTGCGAGTGGGAGGATCGAGGGGCGGGCTTTGGGTGCGACACGGGTTTGAACGGTAGCGCGTTTACGGAGTGCAATCCGTCCCAGTTAAAGCGGAAGGTTTGGTGATGAGCGGGGTTGTCTCCAGATATCGGTTCGGTCCATGGACTCTTTACCATATCAAAGTGTGAATGGGTTGGTGTGGGAGACAAAGCGATCGGTGATGGATAGGGGAACGCTTCTCCATAGGCATCAATTTCTGCCTCGATTTCATTGAAATAAAATTCTTCTTCTCCATCGCTATAACCATCCTCTGAATGTCGTTTTGGTCTGCAATTTGGCAGAGAATAAACAATATTGTCATAAGTATTCGTAGCGAAGAGACTACCTGATTTAATGTTCAAATTATTCATAAATCAATATGCAAGTTTAAAACACGAAAATTCGTTTGAACTCATCATATATTTATAGCACACAAACATATTCTATTCATCTTAAACACTCGTAAAAATAATTCAAAGAGCTGAAAAACCTCGTAAATTTGGATTTTTGTTTCGGATTATGCAATGAGTCACCATTCACTAATAAATAAATCTGTATTGTAACTACTTTAATCGTCTGCTAAACATCAATACCACGAGACGATCAAACCATTTTGAAACATGTACAGTGAATACTTAAGGACCGCTTTCCTGTTTTTCTGAGGTGAAATATCAATCAACAAACTAAAAAAGGGGAAACTACACGGATAAGAAATTGCAGACAGAACTTGCTGCGATTGAAAACATTTTCGTGAACAACTGAAGGGTCCATAAACTCTCAGGGGAATTTTAAGCAGACGCCGGCCGGTTTTTTCAGGCACTGCAATTGAATATTTCATCCGATCAGACCTTTGGTTCGGGAAGTTTTTATTGAATTTTGAAACCCCCGTTTGATACCTATGACAGCAATGCGTGGGATTTTTCGTGCAGAAGAACATAACGATAGTTTATAGTAACTTTTTTTGGGTTGCGTGTCACGAATCTAAAAGCCAACCGTAACAAAAGGCGTGAAGTGATGCATGCAACAGACACAACCAAAGAGTAAACTGAGTTATTTTATGCTTACCCAAGATGAATTGTTCTGACATGTCTAATGATTCCCGGTGCTGTTGATAAGGTTTTCCCGCATCCCGGCCATGTGCATTGATAGAGTGTTCGAATAGACGTCGACGAACACTGAAATGAACAAAACGTAATTAACTTATGTCTCGCAATTAGCATTCTCTTACTCTTATGTTGACTTCCAATCCACTTGTTCTACTAAGTTATTTTAAACTTACGCACAAACACATGAAAGCCAACAAAAAGTAAACGAAACAATTAGTATTTTAAAATAATAAGTGCCTTTTGATTCTTCGATGATGCAAGCTCCCGCATTTCCAGGAGCGAGTGACACGTTAAAAATCAAACAATTAAACAAAGTGTGAATTTTGCAAGACCTAATTGAAAAAATCAAAAGCCTAAAAACTATCATGCGAAAACTCTTAAATATATTTTGCTAAAGAGACGTACTTCAGGATTACTCCTCCATCGACGTGCAAGCTTTGCATTGCTAGCGTCAAAGTTCAAAGGACTATAGACACAGTTCAGTGAGTGATTGGACTTTCAACGCTTGCTATGAAATGATGCCAAGTTCTTAATGAAACAAAAGTTTTAGACTTTAAGTTTTAGTAAAGAGACCTGAAAATAAATAACAAGTAAAAAGACATCTTGTTCTCAAAGGAGGCCGAACAGATTCTTAAGAAACTGGTCGAAAAGGTTTAGCATCTCTAACTGTTAAACGAGCAGCAAGTAAACAAGTAGTTTGGGCGACACGGCAATCGCCAATTCTTTTTACCTTTCGCTTTCGGTTCGTTTCTCTACTTGGAATTTCAACGCTTATTCCTTCGTCAAGTGGTGAAGGCGGAGTCAAAACTTGAGGAAATTTTGGTTCATCGGGAGCCGATGCTGGAGACATCGATCCGGCAGGAGAATTTGTTGGAGTGAACGCGAACGGTAGTTCAGAACCCGAGTCCGGGGAAGGAGGAAGTTGGAATCTTGAGTCCTCGTCTGGTTAAGCAAAAGAAAATATAATTTAATTATAAAATAATTTTGTCGTTTAGATCCCTCAGCGATAAGCCCACCAAGGGTTAAAGAAAACCCTGAACAACGTGCAATTTGTAACAAAGAACAAATGAACTCAAAGTGGAAAAACACGGTCCAACAGGTTTTCATTGTCGGATTAAAAAGAATTGAACACTGCGATTCTATTTTTAAATTGAACTCACTTTTTTCGTTGAGAACAGGAGAAATGCTAAGCGCCGTTAAAACTAATGCAGCCATTTCCTCGCTCCGATTCAAGTTTTCTTCCATTCTTCCTGCGCAACTAAAAGAGAAAAACAAGTTATGTATTAGAAATAAATTGGCCCAAAGGGTTACCGTACGTGAATTAATACAAAGTTGGCAAGAAAAATTTACTAATGATTTCCGTTAAAATCAACCCCAGCACTTAAATTCTGCTGCTTTTCTTATAAACAAAACGGTAAAATTTTGCAAATTTAACTGTTTGCAAGAAAATCAACGGGTGCGCGATATGTGCAAATAAAGAAATTGAACTCAAGCCTCACACATTACCTATTTCTTCCCGTTCCATGCGCCTTGATTTTATTCGGAACTGGACAAAAAATTGATTCGGAAATTTTGTCTTTAAGTCCAACTTCTCGTGAGTATTGTTGTCCTCTAGTTAAATGCACTTCACCCGCCTTAACGGCAAAGACGGATTTGTTGTGCTCGTGTTTCGGCAAAACTAAAACCTCTCCAAATTCTGCATTGGTTTTGCACACTGTAGCAGCAACTTCTTTGCCCTTAAAGAAGACATAAACGAGCTGTCCTTTTCTGAGCTGTACAGTACCGGGTTTGGCGAAACCTGGCCCAACAATTTCCTCCTCGTCGACTTCGGCAATATATCCATCATCAAAGAGAATGGTGTAGGTGTTTTCGCCGGCCGGCTTGCTCTTCACGGCCTCAATTATCCCTGAATAGAAAAAGCCGTCTTTCCACGGAGCACAAACTCTCGTTCCGAGCAAAGATTTATTAGCCCTTCGTCTTGATGTTGACATTACGTGTTAGGTTTACGTGACTTTGAACGATGTGTATCCCTTCTCAAAAAAAAATCAGGGAATTTGTCAGCCCCACAATTGCTACGTGCACCTCTAAAGACTCGTTGATCAGCAATAGCGAACGTTGAAGGCTTTGTTATTGTTTTTGGAGCAAGCTGGGGGTGTGTTTTTGAGCTCGGTTGAAAACAACAACTCAAGTTTAATCGAGTTGTATGATTGGTCAAAAACAGCAGGAAAAATACAAGCGCTTTTGTAAGTGGCTCGCTGATGAACAATATCCTCTCAGCTATTGGCTAAGATGGATTCTATTTTTAAGTCGCGTGATGTTCATGTTTACAAAAATTGAGTTGAGCCGTAGCTCGGCGCATCTATCATATCGTAGTAATAAGTTCTTAAGTAACTCAAAGTGATATCTTAAGCACAACACGTATTTCAAAATTACGCGAAGAAAAACACTGGGAGCCTCGATGGCTATCTACGCGTTTAATTCTTGTTGTTTTTCATTGGAGTCTTAGTCGATTTGAAATTCGAGACGCTTTCATGTGATAGAACGGTTCGGTTCGCTATGAATAGTGAAATGAGATATACTTGTCAAAACTTGCTCAATGGGCGAATTTGATTGGACATTATGACAATTTATATCATATTCATGGCCTCGCTGGCGCCGGAATAATTACACTCGTCGAAGAGAATGTTATAAACACGCGATCTCACATGATTTTGAATTATTCATTTTATAACAGCCGTGTTCTGGTGGTAAAAAAGCTGATTGTTATCCCTAAAGAATACAAAAATTATATCCGGAGAACGGATTGTTAAGTTTCTTGTGTCTTGTCCAAATTGCCACCTTTACTAAAGGTCTCGAAATGAAGTTGTACCGTGTGGAGAAAGGACAATAGCGTGGTAAACAATCGTCGTATAAACATATTTTGCATAATCTTCTTCGTCGACCGGTTCGGCTTTACTTTAGCGGAGATTAAAATAATATAAGGGGCTTTTACACAGTGGGGAGTCGAGAATCTTTCTACATGTTATCTTCGGCGCCAGAAATGTTCAACTTGCTTCTTAAAAAACTTGAAATTGTGCCGGTCACCTTGTTTCGGCATAGTTCTAAATTTCATATGGTTGTGTTCAAAACTGAAATTTATCTAAAAAAATTCGCCTGGTTTAACATCTTTTTCCTCTCAAAGATGTTATTCAAAATTTTTTATGACTTCCAGAATTATGGTTCAAAAACTTGCTTGCACAAGACTTCGAGCTATTTATAGTTGTTGTGGCCTCGAAGACATGTAGAGGGAAGGCAAATTTTTGACCACGTACCAAAATATTCAAAAAAACCAGACTTTTACTTAATTTGATGTGTAACTGCCAGTTTTTGATCTGTGTCAATGACCCGTTTAAAAAAATGTCCAAAATAAATGTATTTTTCTAATATTCATTCTTGTCATAAATTAAGTGAAAGATTATCTATCAAAGTTTGGACTCGTTAAATGTAAATGGCACGCAATTTTTTTTTTGCAAAGCGCAAAACTTATCTTTAGTCTATGGTCTTGGTTTTAAAAAAACGAGGATTATAATGATTATTATAACACTCCATTCACGAAACTTCCAACCTATCCGAGAAAAATTTAAATGACCGTGTGGAGTAAAAATTTACTCAGTGTGTTAAAAATTTAAGAAGTAGTTGTCTCGTAGATTTTACAGGGCTTATAGAATCTACGAAATTAAATCAAGTCAAATTTTTAGTAGTCTTAATATATTTATATCAATACAAATATTTAGAATTGTCTGTAAAAATCAGAATTCTTATCCAGGAAATAATTGTGAAAATTGCCGTGAAAACCCGTCATAGTGAAATAATCTACCAACACTCTCAGCTAGCTTTGTTTTTAAAACAATAAAACTCAATAAACTTTTTTGTCGAAAGCAAATAAAAACCAGGCAAAGCAAAAATGTCTCAAAAACAAAAGGGTTTTTGTTTTTCGCTACAGTGATCAAAATATTGTCTTATCTAGTCAAGAGTTTTCACACTTCTCATCCCAACTTTTGGCTTCCTACCAAAACACTTTCAGCTTGTTCCATAACAAAGCTGGTATTATATTTAAAGACGTAACTTTTTGCAGTTCTAGCGTGAAAAGAAAAACAGAACCTTTTTTTTCAAGATACTATGGAGACAATAATTTCGACTGGTGAACTATCGTACTTCGTCAGTCTGATGCGCTTTTAGGAGTAAGCCGTTTTTTTGGGTTTGCTCTGTTCAGCGCTAATTCAAAAACAAGTTCAGGCAGTTACCGTATACAAAGTGTCAGTTTATTAATTAGCACTCAATAACAGGCACGAAACACTTTCGTCAGCACTTTCCAAAGACCATGTGTTTCTCACCGGTTTAGAGGCCAATATCGTGTGATATCAGCAAGGGCATTATTCCCAAAAATATGTCATGTGCTAAGCAGGTGAACGAAGATTTTTGAAACTGAGAAACTAATAACGTACGTGTATTCTATAAACATCCAGAAGTTCTGGCTTGTGATATTTCGCGATACAATTACCATGAAGATTTTTAACTTTTTTGTCAATCATGATTACAGTGGAAAGGCCATTAATATTAAAATTCTTTTTAAAAATAGAAACCAATATCTTGGGTTTTTTTTATTTAAAAGGTGTCAGTCAGTCTCACTTAGTCTCAATAGAAAGCCTTAAAATGTCCAACAATGAAGACAAACGAAAATGAAAGTTGACAACTTGAATGAGATAAATTCACGATGAACAGACAAAAATATTCATAGTCTATAGGTGTAACAAATGTCCGTCATTCTCATTGGCTACAGTGCCGGATTGTAACTATTATTATTTGAAGTACATAACACAAACACATCCTGGAGCCAATATCGTTTTACCCTCGAGAGAAGTATTTTAAAAGATGTTTTTAGTGCAACACCACCGGTTGACGTGTTTTTGTAAAATTTTAAATTGCACATCAGACTGAAGACTGAACCATTAACAGAAAAAAGTGCTGTTCTAATTAGCTTAAGATATTACATCAACAGCTTTCACAAAATAGAATGTAAAATAAAACAAAATTAAGACAGGAACTAAAAGAGGTTTAAAAGTCAGCTCAAGTCATTACTTCAAAAATCTCTTGGCTGTATGAACACTTGATCAGCAAGATGACAAGCTGGACAACTCTGTGTACTAACAGCACATTGATTCGCATTTTGGAAGTAAAAACACCGAAAAATATACGAACGTCATTTTAAAATGCCTTAAGATTAAAACAGTTTTAAAACCACAAAATTTAACCACATTGCTGCGACTGCCCCTTTTTCAAACAAATAAAACACAAACAAACTGGTAATACACTGTTATCGATAAAAATAGAGCAGGTTTTCGAGTTTAGAGGATTAAAGTTGAAAGGATAATTGATGAGTCTTTTCACATGATCAAAATAATAAGCAACCAGAATAAAGATTCTTGATATAAATGCTTACTGTCGTAAACTGAAGTTTTGTTTTGTATAATTTGTCGATATTGGGTAAGATTAAATTGAAGTTAATGGCCCTTATAAATTTGGCTTGAATAGATGAACAAAAGGCCACTTACTTTCTATATGATTTATTGCTTGCGAATTTGACTTCCAGACGCCAGCTTGGCATAATTTAGAAAGGAAATTTGTAAAACTTTCGCTTAAGAAAAAACTTAACGCATTTCCGGAAATACTTTTGCAGAATTATATAATTATTTCAAAGGAGACTACTCAAGTGGACTTTGGTTCTTGTCGTAAAAAAATGGAAACCGAATTTTTTATGCACGACTAACTCGAGTGACTCCGAGGGGTTTCCTCCAGGATCTCCGGTTTTCCTCTCTCCATTGAATCAACTTTCACGCCAGAACTTGTGATGAACGCTTCCAAACATTAGCCTCTGGCGGCTAGGGAGATTGGGCAACCACACCCTGCGTGTATAACGTTAAATAAAGTATTTATTTATTTATTTATTTATTTATTTATTTACTTACTTATTTATTTATTTATTTATTTATTTACTTACTTATTTATTTATTTATTTATTTATTTATTTATTTATTTATTCATTTATCTATCTATTTATTTTCGACCATGTATGAAGTTGTAGTGTTTTTGGACGTCAGGTGTGCATCTTTGAAGCTCACAAGGATTAAATAAACTTAAAGATGGTTTATTATAAAAAGTTCATCATAAACGGGCAAAACATTAAACTTCCTAAGTTAGGGAAATCTTCACAAAAAAAGTATTCCTCTCTACGAGTTCTTTTCAATATAGACCTGGTTCACTTAAATTGATAAGTTAACAAATATCACGTGCATGCTTTCCACCTGCTTTCTTGAAATAAGCTTGCTTTGAATATATGATTGATGTGTTTTTAAATTTCATTCTATGTTTTAATTAATAATAAATATGTATATATATATATATATATATATATATTTAATTATTTATCCACATATTTTTAATTACTGTTTGTTTAATATAAAATAAGACACCCAAAAAATGGGGTTAAAAAGTATGTATATGTTTATGTATAGATATGTAGATGTATATATATATATATATTCAAAATAGTAGGTTTAACACCAATGCAAAACCGTGGACGATCAATTTATCCTTGCCAACGTTGGATCAGAAGATCGTGATCAGTAGAAAATAATGTAAAAAGTAAATTTTTTTCTCTAAAAAGACTGGCAAAAACTGATCTTTACAACGTGAAAAAGAGACGTGGAGACGAGATACGATATTTCAACTGGCCATTACCAGTCTTCTTCAGGTTTAATAGGACAATTTACTTTACAGCTTTTTATAAAAAACATATAAAAAAACATATAAAAAGCTGTAAAGTAAATTGTCCTATTAAACATGAAGAAGACTGGTAATGGTATGTTAATGTTTACCAAAAGTGTTAGCGTGGTCAGGGTTCACGGTTAATTTTTTTTTTTGAAATATAAATCTTACCTAAAAATTTTATATTAAAATTTGTTTTTTAAGTGTTTTTTAAAGAACAAATTTTAAAATAAAATTTTTAGGTCAGATTTATATTTCAAAAAAAAAAAAAATTAACAGTGAACACTGACCACCCTAACATTGACCGCCCGCCGTAATAGCAATAACCTTACCTCAATAAAGTTATTCAAAGCTACATCAATATCCATAGTTGTAACCATAACCTTGTAACTCTAATGTCAACCATAATCAACTATAATGAGCTATGGTTCTTCATCCTCTTGCTCTCATTGTTTTACTTTATTTTCACAACCGCCCACTTTCCTCTTGGCATTCTCCGTCATTTTTATCTTTCACACTTCCTACGCACCATTTCCTATTTATGCTTCTTTTCAACTGTTTACTTATTACTTTAGTTCCAACGATACGTCAGTAATCTTTCTTAATTTCACAACCGTGTTAAACTTAAAAAAATATTTTTACACAGTTTCACAATAAGACCCTCTTAGTACAAAAACCGCGAAAACCATAACCAATCAGCTTTTTTTAAATAAACAGGTGCATAAGGGACTGGTCAATAAGTATGGGAAGGGGGGAGGTTGGAGCAGAAGGAAAAATGACAAAACAAAATAACATGACCCAACCCTCTTACAAAGGCATAAAATTTGCTGACCCACTTGCATTTTTACAATTGAACAACATGAAAGTGGGCAAACGCCTTAATGTCGAGCCATGAGTGTGCTGAGTACATGGTAAATCGCTATCACTAGATCTTTCCCCATCAGCACTATGTGGCTACTGAATTTCTCTAATTGATTCTGCAAGAAAATTATGAAGGGAATGCGGATGAAAAAAGAGTGCAGCTGGGGAAGAAGTTTTAACTGAGGATGATCAGTTAATGGAGTTCTATCAAGAAAAATTGAAGACAGTTATGCATCTTCAATTTAATATATTAAATAAAAATTATTATAATTATCATTATTGCATTATTATTATCATAATTATTTTTTATTAGTGTGTTGTTACTGTTCGTAGAAGAATAGATTTTGACATACATTTCACTATAAAAATTGGCGATATTATATTTCTTAAAAACATTATAAAAAAGCTAAAAAGTTAAAAAAGTTGCATGAATACGTGCGAAACTTTTTGTTTAGTCAGTAACATTTCTCTTTGTTACTGTTTTTTAATTAACAATTATTGTTCTTGTCAGTATTTTAAGGATTGCAAATTTTAAACTTTTTTAATTTTTTGACTTGATAATGATGTTATGAGGACATCGAAACGTTGTCATGCAACTTTTTTAACTTTTTAGCTTTTTATAATGTTTTTAAGAAATATAATATCGCCATTTTTTATAGTGAAATGTTGTTACTGTTGTTTATTTTATTGTATCAATCTGAAGACTTGCAACTCTTCTTGATACAACTCCATAATAACTGATGTTTAGCAAATTATTATCTTGATGATGACATACACAATGCTTATTAATGTTATAAAATGAAAGAGAATTAATGTTTTGGTGGATATTTATAAGCACTTATTTGAATAGAAGATATTTATTTCCTGTTTTATATTAAAATGAACATGTGTGCAAAAAGTCATCTTTAAGGGATGCATTTTATATAATTTTGGATTTATTATATGAAGACAAATATAAAACAAAGTTTTACTACCCACTTTGTTTATAAGTTTATATTGAACAAAATAAAAAATGGCCAGGTGTTGTCAGAGCATAAAGTTTTAACATAATTACACGCATTGAATTAAAGTAACCAAAGCTTAAAACTCATAACCCACCCCCCAGTCAGACTAAAAACAACATGACCCATCCGAAAATCTCGTGACCCATACCCCTTCTGCTCCTTCTGCCAAATAAAGCTAGCTATGAAGAGCGAATTCAATGCGTAAATTGCACAATTGCTTACTGGCTTTAAATGGTTTTCTCAAAAGTGAATAGATACCAAGAAACTTGCAACAGTTTATTCAAAAGCGCGGAGAAAGTGAAGGAGTGGAAGATAAAACTTAAGAGAAGATAAGATAGGGTATCCCTAAAAAACAAATTCAACCTGGTTAGATTATATCCATAAGGAAGGGCGGTTCAGCGTATTTCAATCTAGTAGAAATCCCTCTGTAATACTACATTCGTACAACGAAGTTTGTCTTTGATGTCTCAACATGTCAACAATCGAGAACCAGCGTTTATGCGGATTATAGTATAAAAGTTTAGTCGCTCATTTCAAATAAATTCTGAATGTCACCACGGTGGCATGAGGTCGAGGCATATTTACGTAACCAGACGAAATCGGTCAACGTAGGGTGGTATAAGGTGTGAGACTACGAGCAACGGAAAGATGAGTGTGAGTTCTCTTTCATCGAACACAATGATATTAATAATATTTAAAATATTAATAACAATGAAAATAATGATAATAATAATAATAATCAAATTTATCAATAACAACTTGGTTTTTAATTGCTTTAGAAAGTTTCCTGAACACGTATTTGATAAGGCGCTTTCTAACAGACTTATATGGCTCTATTTTTTAATACGGGGAGTCAAGTTGGACGTAGCGGTAATCACTCGCGCCTCTCACCTCTAGGACCCGGGTTCGACTCCTGGGCTCCGCACGTGAACTGAGATTTTTCGATCTCATCTGACTCCGAGGGTATTTCTCCGGGTACTCCGGTTTTCCTCCCTCAACTAAAATCGACTTTTGGAGGAGTTGCAATTCTTTGTAAGGGACCCCGTGTCCTATTGTTTCTCCCATGTATTGCTCTCTAGAATCTTCATAAATAAAATATCTATTTGTCATTTCATGTGTATTTCTAGTAGGTAGATGAAAATTTGGGGATATTATGATGTAACTAGTGCATAACAAGCATTGAAACTAATATCATGACCAAAGTAAACAGTATTCATTATCATTCGATGGAAAGTTTCTATCTTTCTCATTGGTCCAAGCAAACCACGTGACCTACAAATAACTTCCTACAAATAGGGCACATTATCGTCTGGCGGAGTTAAGCTGCAAATATGACACTGCTCATGCGTAGTTTCAACCCCTCTGTCAAAACCAAACCAGTGATTTTGAAATGGTTTTTACTCCAAGTTTTTGCTTTCAATTTCTAATTTAAATTT
>JAOEHV020134273.1:0-28644 GCA_025447995.2 Isaurus tuberculatus | reverse complement strand
TACCACAGTTTGACGTCATTCTGTGATCTATTACTGAACAGACGCACGCTAACATGGAATCTATTTGTTAAATAGATCACAACAAAGGAAGGGCGGGGAGAGGTTTTTTCCAGTAATTTTTTTGAATAAGTTTCAAAAGCTGAAATAAAACCTCTCAGGGGTTGATTTTTGGGAAAAAATACGACCATAAATTCCATGCTAGCACAAAGATAAGACCTGGGTTTTCAAGCATCATAGTCTACGTTGCTGGAGTTGGTGAAATCAATGAGTTGAAAATTTGAGAGGGACTAGATCCATGTCCCACAATGCTTGTCGCACCTCAAAGAAAAGATGGAGGACGGCTTCAACAAACAAGGGTATTCACTCTTTATTAAAGTAATGTCGAGTTAAATGGCGCATAAAATAGCTCTAGGTACTGCTGTTATTGGCAAGGAACTTATGAAGTTTTGTAATGGCTGGTTTCTACTCCAGCGCGATCTACATGCTCGTAGTTTGCAAACAATGTCGACTCTGTTTCAACCACGAGTCAGTAAGACTAAACAGATAACTTCACGGCGTCTTAGAAATTATGACCAGCTGAATGCGTTTGCATCAATAGAAGACCTACTTGAAAATTACAGTCTGCTTAAATGGAGTGGGAAGCCCATCAGTCAATCTAAACGCGTTGCAATTTTGCTTCGTGCCTCAAGAATCCAGATGGACAGCGATAAAAATGTTGATAAAAATAAAATCACTTGTGATGAGTTACTTGAAGACCTTCTCTACGACATAAAAATAAGTTCGTCAGAGTGTCAACCAAGGGAACTTGCAGACATTGTGTGGGCCATGGCAAAAATTAACATTATGGACACTTCGCATTTTACTCACTTTGAGAAAGAAATTAAATATCTTGAACTGAGTGAATTCTCAAACAAAGACCTTGCTATGATTCTGTACGCTTATGGTAAAATTCAGTTGAACTCTCCAGTACTGTTTAGTCTCATACGAAAAGAAATTTTATCTCGAGGCATGGCAAACTTTAACTCGCACGAATTGTCACAGTTTGTTTGGTCATTTGCACGCACGACAAGCAAAGGAGCAGAATTGTTTGCTCATGTAGAAGATGAGATTAGAAGGAGGGACTTGAAAGAATTCGCTGATCGAGCTCTTGTAACAGTTTTATGGTCATATGCTGAGGCTGGACATGATGTTAAGAAACTTTTTCTTTATATTAGGAAAGAACTTCAAAAACGCAGTCTGGTAAAATTTAGCTCCATCCAGATTGCACAAATGATGTGGGCCTTTGCAGCTCGAGATATAAAAGCACCCGAATTTTTTGCCAGAGCTGAGCAAGAAATCCAAAGGCATGGTATTGAGACACTTGATTTCCAAGGCCTTGTGATGGTTTTACATGCCTTTGCTAAGACAAAAAATCCAAGCAAAGAGATCTTTTTTGAGGTTCAGGGGATGCTTGATGAAGCAAAACTAAAAAACTTCAGCTCAGGGCAGCTTGTAAAAGTTCTTTGGTCTTATGTAAATACCAACATGTTAAAGCAGGGCTTACTTTCAAGATTAGCTAAAGCAATACTTTCACATAGCCTGGCCGAACTCAGTGATGAGGCACTTGAGGAGTTGGTGATCTCTCTTCAGACCTGTGGTTTAAGAGCAGAGCAGCTTGTTGCTTCCGTAGAAACTGAGCTGGTCAGGAGAACTAGACAGTAAACAAATTAATCAATCACTGATCTACATTAAAAACTCTTTTTGTTTAAATATTATAGAATAAAAATTTTGTTTTATTCAAAGTTTTTTACTTCCTTATTGTCATCAGTTTAAATTTTTTTGTCAAAAGATTAATGCTCAAAACCCCAGTTACTTAATCAGCTTTTTTTTTTTCAAATTAGGCATATGGTTTGTACCCTTTGCACTTCATTAGTTTATTGGGCAGTTTTAACACAACTTAGTAAATCATCAGAAGTAAGGTTAGCCTAGTTGGTAAGGTGCCAGTCTGTCGATCGGGAGGCTTGGGTTCGATTCCTGGCCGGACTAACACTTACGTATGGTCTTAAAATAATTGAGGAGAAGGTGCTGCCTTTGCTCTAACATCTGCAAATGGCTAGACTTTCTCGTCTTCTCGGATAAGGACGTTAAACTGTAGGCCCTCAGAGACTTCTGTGTTTATGTTTGTATTTGTCTGTCACGTGAAAAAGTCTCCGTCCACCTTCGAGTGGTAAAGATGCGCATATGATTATTTCCATGGTTCGCACAGGCCTTGAAAAGTCCTTTAATTTATAGCTTGTCCTTGAAAAGTACTTGAATTTTTAGATATTAGTTTTTTTTCCTTGAAAAGTCCTTAAATTTCTGTAAATTTGCCTTGAAAATTTGCCGATGTCCTTGAATTTGTTATTGCCACAGTCTTTTGCGTCATTTTGACAGAAAGCTAATTTTTAAAATTCTAAATTCAAAATGATAATCTAAAGCGAACCCAAGAGCGAACCCACTCTCTTTGCAGTGTGTATGTTGAGCTCGGCAATGAACACTTAAGAAACTAAATAGTTCAAATGTTATTCATTGGACTTATGGAAACACCTGAAAAAATAATTTGGTTGATATCGTTATAATTCTTTCTTTCCATTAACATTATAGTATATTGATGGCATCATACTGTAAAAAAATAGACCTTGACAATTCATATATTACCCTTAAAAAGTGCTTGAAAAGTCCTTGAAGTTGTTTCTTTAAAATCTGTGCGAACCCTGATTTCATAGAATATGCACAATATAAATGATAAAGATTATTATTATTATTGTTATTATTATTATTATAAGTAATCCAAAGGAGGGCATTTAATCTAAGTCCAAATGAGAAGGGAGCTCACATCTCATATAAGCTTCTTGGTTTCTTTGTGGGCTTCCTTGCCTTAATTTTTTAGCTAGTATCTAAAACTGATGTTTATATAAAAAGGCAAAATAAAACTGAAACTGAGAAATGAGCTTTGTGTACAAAGAGGGATTTCAGTTTACAAATAAAAAAAGACTTTAAATTGTTTTCAACTTGCCTGATGTAAACTATTCTTAAACCAATAAAAAATCGAATTGTTTATCATGTGGCAAATATAGTATAGTCCTTGAAAAGTGTCCACTATCCAAAATGTGTTGTGTGAAGCTTGCACTTTGTCACTGGTCTGAAATGTTCAATTGTTTTAAAAACCTTTTAGCTTTTCAGTCGAGTTTCAAATTGTTATTCTAAGATTATTTTCTGAAATTAAAATGCTCAGCACCCAACCAACAGATTTGAATAAATGTCAGGAGCACAGAAGAAAAGGCTCTGAAATGTAATTCCAAAAGAATGAGCTCAAAGCCATATGATATGGGTTACATTTTTATCTAATTATTGCTTAGATAAAACAAAAAAATCAGTTTTTAAAACTATCTTTTTTAGGGAAATGTTTAATAACGGCTGAGAGAAATTAATCTTCATAAAAAATGTCAACATAGATACATTCATAAGGAGGTAGGTAAGGTAATTCAGTTTTATGACTCTTGCAAGGAGCTTTCCAAATACAGCAGGGAATTTATTGGTTTATCTTCTGACATCATTAAAATGTTTGTTTTCCTCTTAATGGAGATGTTTCCCAAGTTTATCTAGAAAAAGAAATTTTCTTTGGAATGTAGGCCTTGTTTACATGGAGGAGGGAAAACCCTCTTAGGATTATGACCGTTCCAGAAGGGTCAAAACATATTCCTCCTTTATATGCGAGGCGAACTAGGGGACTGGTACTGAAATTTTTGCGTGCAAACGAGGCTAAGTTCGAAGCCGTGATGTTTTAAACATGGAGCTCCGGGAGAAAACAGATGTTAGGCGAAGATTTCTCAAAATTCAAGGTAGGAGGTACACAAGTTAAAAATTATTTCTTCTACCATTTCAAGTTCTTTTGTACGATTCCGGAACGAAATGTGCGCAACATATCCTCAGGCTGTTTGGCATTTCACTCTTTGCTTTGCTCGCTTCGACTGCAAACTTCTTGTCTGCTCTACGGCAGAATTTCAACCATTTTTTCTATCTTTTGTTGAAGGGGAATATAAATTAAGATAGATTTTGTCTATTACGATTGCATTTTGTGCAGCAAGCGACTGAACAATAAACCATGTTGAAAATACAACTTGTGGACTTAAGAGCTTTTGTACTTTCGCGCTTTCGAGGTTAACTTCGCACGAAGCCTCGATCTCGTGTCTTAATTTCGGCGTCAGACCTCCAAAATGCGAGAACTTGGGCTATTCTCTTCTGGAAGCCTGGCTCTGCCACAACATGGCGGTTCGATTCCAAGGGAGAGAAATGGTTCACAAACTTCATGCAGTTACCCTCATACGAAGTGGAATACGTCAACCATATTGGGAGAAAAGAACGCTGAAAGCATTAGGATTAACTAAGCTAAACAAGACAGTTATTCACAAGAATACAGCCACTGTTAATGGACTTCTAAACTCCGTCAAACACTTGATCGATGTGAAACCCGTGACTGTTTTCGTTGGGGAATCAAAGACGGAACCGAGCCGTGTTAGGGAGGAATTGGTGTTTTTACGAGCAAATGGCGAGTTTGATATGAATAAGTATCAACAGTTTGTAAAAGATAATCCAAAACTTAAAAAAACTTTGGATAAAAGCAGAAATCCCATGCAGCAGATATTTTATAAATTTGAAAGAAAGTAAAGAAAGTAACACATTCAAAATGAACACTTGCATGAAATACTGAGTTGACGGCTACCTAGATGAGTTTCGGAAAGTTCTAATAACCCCAGTATGATTTTTATTGGTTATCGACAAAAAATAAAGTCTTGTAATAAGACAACGGAAGTTTAAAAGTTGAGCATGGTAAATTAATTGCTTTTCAGATCTTAGAACACGTGCATCCGTATCATTTATGTCAAACATGTGTAATGGTAATCAATTTACTGATGTTGTGGAGAACGATCTTTTAGTTGCTTGTTTGTTTAAAATTGTCCGTGCTAACTTTGCACTTTGTCGCATTTTGGTATCCTGCAATGTTAACTTGGGCTTGTTGCAGTTTTTGTCCCTCTGCCGTGCCGAACTAAATTTAATATGGAAGGACGTTTGAAACCATTCGGTATGGAAGCATCAGTTAAGTTCAAATAGCAGTTTGGTCCGATAGTGTCTGCCGTGCTACACCTAAAACCAAACCAACAAACACTGAAACGCTTTATGTGATCAAGATGCGCATTGAACTTGATATCAATATTTGCCGAAATTAACCTCCATAGACAACTCCAAAGGCCTTTCCCAAGAATTTAATTTGATGTCTTGGTTTCCGGATTTTTTTAATAAATATAACAGCAGGAACTTTACTGAAAGGAGGTGTTAAGAGAACTTGGTTACACCCAAAATAATCACTGCTCTGTTTCATGTTTTTGCATCTGCAATAATCTGTAGAAGGAATTCTAGGGAGAACTCTCTCCCACCTAGCCTTGCTTAAGATAAATTTATCCACCAAAAGGAAAGCAAAACTCATTATTTTTTTTCTAAAGAGGGCAATTAGGTTTGCAATTGAATTACTAGCAAAATTGATTTATACAAATGTGTTTGGATACAAACCCACAACCAATTTTAAGCCACAGCTGCTAGAAGCTAGTCAATTTTAGTGGGTCCATCAATTCCACTCAGTGGTGCAAAAAAAATAATACATTTTTTTAATACTATTGTCCTGTTGAAACCCATTTTTTAGGGTTTTCTTTCACACCAACTTAATAAATTAATTACTTTTGTTATACATTATTGCAAGGATCATTTCATTGTATCCTTTAACTAATAACCACAATACAATTTCACTCGGAACATTCTGTATCACTTACTTTTCAACAGCTGAATAAAAAGTCACGTTTTTTAAATTTAAAATGAAATAAAACAAACAGCCAATGAGTAAATAAATTAATAGAACCTGATAAACTGGAATCAACATTGAATTCAAATAAATTCTTATCTTATGAATATCAAAATAACAAAAACTACAATAAACAGCTAAACTAAGGTAAACATTAGAACAGTTAGCCATGTCTCACAAAAGATATATTTACAGCTTCTGCAACAGTACTGATCATTTGAATTGTTCTTACTTAGACTAACAAGTTTTAAAACAAGCAGGGTTTGTGCTACTCCTTAAATTTATTTTTTGCTTTTAAGGGCACTTGAAAAACCCTTAAATTTTTAGAAGTTCACTTAAAACTCCTTGAATTTCAACTTCAGTGGTTAACAGTGAGAAATGTAGATTTCTAGTAATGCAAAGTTTTCCCATATTGTTGACCGCTAAATGTATTTTTTTTGAAAATGTATCTAAAATTCTACAACACGTAATAAAGCAGGGACTCCTGGTTATGACGAGGAGTACTGGAAACAGTTGGTAAAGTGCCACAACAAAAAAGACTCCTTGAAAAATGACTTTTTGGCCCTTGAATACTCCTTGAATTTTGTATTTGAATCCCAGCATTAACCCTGTCTATGGCAACCAGTTTAGTACTAGTCTAGTCATACTCAACATCAGCCTTATTTTAAGAGAAAAAAGAAATTTAACTTCAATGATAATGTGGAATTTACAGTAGTTAAAGTTAGTATGATACAGTTGATATTATTACAATAGTAAAAATTATAATAACCAATATGAACACAAAGGCTGCATTCTTATTTCTGTCAGCATTAATCTTTTAAATTTCTCATGAAACATTTATTTTAGGACACTGAACACCCTCATTTTGCTATTACACATACAAACTGACCTTCATAAACAACCATTGACCATGTACACAAAAAAATTATTTCTTGCCCATGTAACTACATTGAAAATTGAATTTTATTTCTTTCCTTGCTTACTTTCAAAACAAGTCTTAAAATGTTCTGACCAATACACAATAATGACAATAAAACATGGTACATATGAGAAAACTGCAAATTTTTCTGTGTCTGTACCAAAACATAAAATTCTTCCTTATTCCCAAATATAAATTTTTGGCTTCAATATAATTGTCATACACATAATTGAGAGTATGGGAACCACACTAAAATTGCTGTTGCATTTAACAAAAAAAATCAACAAGTTTCTAATAATTAAATAAAAAGTTCCCCTTTTAAAAACATTGAATTATGAATATTTACTTTGTTTACCAACTGAAACTTCAAATGCTTTGTTAGAAGTATCAATTACTAATTTTGATCAATAAAAATTTAACTATAATATACCCATTATCAAAAAATGTTTTAATAATCATTTATTAAGTTAGTTTAATCAAGAGGTATATTATATTTATCCCTCCAAATGTAAAATTGAACAAATTGTTCAATCTTAATATTAATATATAATTCAGGGTTGTCAATAAAATCTGAAATTGGCAAAGATATTCTGAAAGTAGACAGCTCTAGGGGCCAGAGGCCCCCACATAGGCAATCTTGAGTTTTTGTAGTGACTGCTTTTTCCCTTGCTTATTTCTGCCAATTTGCAACCGGTGAAAACATTCAAGTATCCGGCAATAATTGTGGTCGCCAGTACTTATTGACAACCCTGATAATTTTCTATTTACATCTCTGTAATGCCTAACTAGATGGTATATTTGACACTAGTCCTCTTACTGTAGGTGTAGATAGTTTGTATGGCCCACAGTCCTAAATAACGATTTAACTAATTTTATTATATTAATTAATAAAGAGAAGAACTCAAAACTACTGAATATATCTAGAGTAACAATGTAATGCTTTGCTAGGCTATGACATCACCACATCATGACATGCTATTATGATCAGACAGGCACTTAGAATTTAAAAACACTGAGTTTTGTACAATGATTCAATTCAATAGATTATGCCACAGAAAAAATAGTTAGTTAGCATCCCTAGCATTTGCCAAAAAGTGGGCAGGCAAGCATTTTTAAAAAAAAATTAGAGTATTTTTTTACTCCATGGTTTTAGGTTTGAAACTACATTTTACTTGTGCAGTACAGATATTTTTTTGAACTCTTTAATAATATATTTTCAACAACATGATTCATACCATAATTTTTGCACACTTATATTTATTCTAGTTGCAAAAATTCACGGCTTTCAACTGTTTTTATGGTTGATAAAAGTTGTTATTTTTAGATAAAAGTTTTTTAAAAATCCTGAGCAGGCAATTTTCTTGTGGGTGGGCAGCAACACTAACCAACTATTTTTTTATGTGGCCTTATCATGAATGATGTAGTTTTCTACTGCAACTATCCTTTCATGATAACATTAATTATTACAAATGACTAAGTTGCAAAAATAGGCTCTAACATCTAACACTACTGGTATTCATCCACTAGTACTTGTAATTATACTGTTTTAAATGATTTCTTAGGTACATAGTACATTACTATGATTATCAACATTACTTACAAAGTATTTGAAACATTTCTAACTATAATTATCATAAAGTCATTTCAAAAATCCACAGCTGATTGTGTGAACGAGTGCTACATATGTTTAGAGTGAGACCTTTCTTTTTATGGCCAGCACTATCAATGCATAATTTCGACTTCTTGTGCCGCAATCTGTATTCTGTACTGTCTTTTTCCCATTTCTGTAAGAAATCGAAACAAAAAAAATAATCAAGTAAATAAATAGGATGTTAAGCCTTCATACCAGTTAGTTAGTTAGTTAATAATCCTTTATCGTCTTTCATACATAACAATGTGTTTGATGTTGCATTCGGCTTGCAAGCAATCAAATAAGCCAATTTCATAACTTAAATTTCTGGGCCCGGTTGTACGAAGCCTGGATAAGTTATCCAGTGGATAAGCGCTATCCAGTGGATAAACTCGCTATCCAGCGAATAGTTATCCATAGGATAAAATGCTGTTGCACGAATGTCGAATAGAATGTCGGATAACTATCCGCTGGATAGCATTCATGAGTTCCAAATGACTTCCCGTTGCTAAGTAAATTCGTGTCGTCACTTCCTTTCTGCGTCAAACCATTCACTGAAAGAATAGAGCGCGCATGTTTTGTCGAGTTATAGTTTTAAGTACACGAAAGAAGTGTTTAGTTTCTGCACTTCTTGAGTGTACTCAAAAAATTACAAGTGCCTCAGTCTATAACTCAACTAAACATGCTGGGCGACTTTCTTATTCCTTTTATTAAATAAGCTAAACAGAAAAGAGTAAAAAAACATTAAAGCAAGAGCGTGCTCTCTGACTGACATTTCTTCGAGTTTATACCGGAACCCTGGCGGAAATTTGTGTGAACTCCACACTAAAATAGCAAATCATGAATGAAAAACTAGGTATTTGTATTCGTCTATACAATTTTTACCTTTTTCTTTTCAGGATAAGTTTAGAGTTGTGAATTTCCAAGTGTTTTGTTAAAGAACTTGCACAATAAATACAGCAACATTTTGTAGTTGTACTTTGAACTTGAAGAATTGAATTTGTAGTGACTCGTAACGACCCGGTTTAAAAATGTCTAAATACAAATTTGATAAAGTAACGGTCACTAAAACTAAATGTACAGAAGAAAATAAGCAATAACGAGTTGATCTTTGGTAGTTTTTAGTTTACTTACAAGTGCAGAGTAAAATAAGCCATTGGCCGTTTCATGTTGTGTTTTGTTGCTCTTGCTTTGCTTTTTTCCAGCAATTTTTCACGGTTGCTTATTGTTAAATAAAGGTTTTTTCTGGGCATTTTGTTTTGCTATCGTCAATTTTATTCAGTGGATAAAAGTTATTCTACCTACTTATCCGTGGATAATTTTATCCAGTAGATAACTCCTATTCAACTTTCGATCAACAAGATCACACCATCTGAATAAATTTTATCCACTGGATAAGAATTTATCCGGTGGATAGCGCTTATCCAGGCTTTGTACAACCGGGCCCAGGTCTGCACTGTTTAAATGTGATATAGCCTTAGGTTGTTCTAAATTAAAAGTGCAATTATTTTTATGGAGTAAGATTTAGTTTTCTTATAAAATTATGTTAATACTTTAGAATTTCAAAGAGTCACTTCCAAAATTTTCCAAGCCAATGATGTAATTAATACAAAATAGGTAACAGGAATCTCCATTAGATTAAACATTTAAGCCTGTGTTAGTGTAAACCTACTTCTCTGGATGGGCATGGTCACAAGGTGTCTGACATATTTCCATTCCAGTAACAATATTCATGTAAATCTGTATAAACTAAATATTAGCCATTTTCAAACTTGATTCTGACCTGATTTTCATTGCTTTCATCACACTCCTGAAGTCTGATAACCTCATTCAGTTCTCCCTTAAGTACTCCAAGGCATAAGGTGTCATGTTTTACAAGCATTGACTTGGTGTAACTGAATTGCTGAGGGAAGATCAAAAGAAAAAAGGTATTACAGTATTGTTGTGTAAAAATTAACACAACATCTTGAAATGAACAATTTAAATAGTCTTTTTAGTGAGAAAACAATTTATCCAAATACAAAAGAAAAACATAACTATTTAACCTAACAGGATATTGAAGACAGCTTTGAAAATCGCTTGAAAATGAATTTAACAAGTAAAGATCAAACAAACAATTGAGACAACAATGTTGATAAATAAATTATCGCCGTAAGAATGAAGAAGCTGACATTTCGAGCGTGAGCCCACGCTCAAAACGTCAGCTTCTTCATTCTTACGGCGATGATAATTAATTTATAGTTTATATCTACTCGCCGACGCATTTAATAGTTTTTTAAAAAAACTATTTACTTAAGTGAGACAACATTAGGTTTCTTTAAGTAGTGTGGGGAGCTGACATTTTTGAAAATAACTAATGATAAAAAAAGAGTTCCTAAACTAAATGCTTTTAAAAATGAAATGTGGTGGATTACTTACTGATCACTATTAAATATATACAGTAGGATTGACACTAAGCTAACAAAATCATCTCCTACTTAATTCCCCAATTTACAATATCTAGTACAGGGCTTTCATTAATGGCCAGGCACCAGACATATTGACCGCTTTCATTATTTGAGATAACTTATAAATTATAAGCCCTAGTGTTGCTACTATCTCATGCCTTGCTTTTTTCCTGCCTGGCTGTCATAGCCTGATACCCTCCCGATCAAATCCCTAATGAAACCCTTGCTAGTATGCAGTTTTTTGGCCCCCTGAAGTCTTTTTATTTGATAAAGTAAATAATTTACAATCATGTGACTGATTTCTTTTGTCATCATGCAACTAATTTTTTTCTATTAACACATTTTACTGTCTTTGGATCAATACTTTTAATAATGTGTGTTCTATGTACTTATATACAATACTTGCTGCACCTCTTTAATATTTTATAATAATATATTATAATAATAATTTATCTGAGTATTTTTGCCTATGGTCCCACCTGGTTACCGCCTGCACCATGGCATTGATACAATCCCACATTGCCATTTAAGCTATGTCCCAGTGTATCCATACAGTACTGTGCTTGTTTTATTTCACCAAATGCTGCCAAATCTTCTTCTTTTGGGACACTAACATTCCAACACCAGGCAGAGGGATCATTACATTTATTATTAATAATTATTAAATAAATACATGTACATTACACACTAAAAAGAGTTTAAATGTAAAACTAGCATGCATAAACAACAACATTTTATTAAAAATTTACTGAATAAAAAATTCTAATAGTTAGAGACAGTGCAATTTGGCAACCCTACAAGGTTTTTTGGACAATACAGTCTAAAGAGGAGAGTGCAAATGGACAACTCATGAGAGGTATTTCTTTGCTTATGTTAATTTTATACAATGGAGTCTGAATTATGCTAACCTTACTCCCTGAAATATTTATAGTTCATAGTATAATACTGTTAAAGTTATATTTAATACTGAATAGATTTTCATAAAATAGATAAAGCTAAGAAATGATTTTTTCAGAAAAAAGCCAGCATTATAACTAGAGCAGTATTCCAGTTTACAAGAGCATATTCAAGAAAACTGAATAACCTAAAGCAAAACAAATTTATTTGTTAAAGTACTCTATATGAAATTATATATATTACAGAGAAAATAAAACAACATAATTATGGCCAACTACATAGTCTGACCACAAACAACATCCAATCAAAAATAGTAGCCTCATTAGAATAGGAGTCCAGCCAACTTTTCATTTGTGTAAAAATAATTTTTAAAAATGTTCTGACTACAAAACCTATGTGACACTGTAAGTACTAAGTGAAAGTATTATGTATTTATTCCTTGCTTAATCATCTATATGACACTTGATTTCTATTTAATGATTTAACAAAATGTATTTTGTCTTAGTTCTTAATTTTGCAAATCTGTTAAAAATTGCTACAACCAAGTAAAAAATGGCACAATTTAAAAACAAAACTGTTACCAGGCCTTTGATTAAATATTTTAAGCTGTTCTGTTACATATACTCAAATATTAATTCCCAAGTCAAATAATCAGTGTTCAAACAAATCTGATTGCTGTTTATTATAAACTCAAACAAAATTGTTCTGTCACCAATTTTTTCTTAAAGTACAATTAATATGGAAAAAGCATGTTTCTCAACACAAACATTCATAGCTTTGTCTTGTCTCTACAAGCTATATATAATTATTATGCCATCAAGTGGAGGCTTAATTGCTGGCCCACATCCAAAAATGGTTATTGGCTTACAGAACTCTTACATCAAATACACCATAAAGCTGATGGTTTTCATGAAACTGCGGCTAACGTACAAAGTTTTATACATTTCACAAGTAAATTTTATATAACTTTTAAATCTGGTAGCTAAAAAAAAATTTACTTGCAACCTTGTAAGGTTAAAAAGCTAAGTATTAAACACAAATACTAAAGTTTGACTTTTTCAATTATGCTACTGTTTGTGGATGGTCCAGAAAAGAGTAAATTTACAAGTAATTTACAAAAGCATATAATTTTTTGTCAACTTTACAACAGCTGAATTTGTCAACTGTAAATTTCTATCCATTTTTTTAAAAATTAACTTTAATTCTAAAATTTCAGTCTTTATAAGAAATATAATTATAATTTTTCTATATCCCCTATAATATTATTTTCAAATATTGTGTGATGTTTATCAAATGTTCGTTGGCTCATTCCTGAAGAGAGAATATGTTAAAACTTTAATTAGAGGGAAATTGCCAACTATTGACATTAATTATTAATAATAAAACTAAAACACTAACAAACACAACTGGAAGAGAGCTGAATGGGGTTGGTTTTTCATTAACTATCATGATATTATCTTAGTTTATAATTACTATTTAATTATAACAGGTAAAAGAAAAAACACCTGGCAATTTAATTTATAACAGTCTTCCTGAATGAGATTCATGACTAATATGTTAAAAAACCTACCTACCTTAATTCTGGGTAGATATTCTCCACAAACCATTTGAAAGGTTTACATTTTAATCTTTTTCTCAAAGCCAGTCGACCTTTAATGCTGAAAAAAAAAATTAAATTAACTTGACATTAAAGTAAGGTGTTTGGCTCTGTTTTAGCTCTTAAAATACATTAACTTAAGAAATAGTAGAAGCATAGCGCTTGAAGGATATGACTGGAATAATAATTATTACAAGTGTTGGCAGGACATAGGTACTGTAGTATCAATAACTTGCAGCCACTAAAATATGGGCACTAAGGCAGGTTGGCATTGAGCGTTACCCCTTAATATTCCAGCCATATCCCACAAGCATTACACTTTTACTATTCCTTGTTATCTAGTGTGGCAACCTGAACCTGACTGCTATGCCAGCTGTCCATGGCTGCTTACATCAGGCTCACTTTTATTTACAGTATATTTAAGGGGTAATGCCCACTACCAACATGGTCTTAATGCCCATACTAGTTGCTGCAAGTTATTGATAATTTATATGTGCTAGTGACAGGCTGATTAACTTATATATAAAATTAATTATTTTAAGATGAATACTGAAAATAAGCTATTCTTTTTTCACAATTTATTTTCTTTGTAGTTTCACTTTCTGATTTTAAGATCTACTTAGTAAATAAAGCATTACATAAAAAGGATGGGAAAACTCAATGCACTTACTTTCCATAAGGAGTGTTTCTTGCATGTGGCACTGCTGCATAGTAATATTTCTTATAGTCATCCATCCAAACCTCAACAGCTCGTCTAGTGTTCCTATTAAATAGATTATTTTGCTTTTAGTCTTACAAACAACTAAAATATATCCTGACTGAAGCAACTGTGAATGGCTTTGGTTATTTGATTCTACTAGTTAAAGTTATAAAGTTATGTAGTAACTTAGTTTTAAAAAAAATTAACAAAATTGTTTACATGTTGCTAACAAACAATGAACCTAATGATAATTATTGAAAAAATAGTGTGGAAACAGTGCAATGAAATGTGAGCTAAGAGGTGTGATGGGAGTGACAGTTGCTGATTTTTCCAATTAATTACTGATTACATATTTTCTCATTTCAGAAAAGTCAAATTAGGATAATAGTTTATACATTGAATACTGCATTTTCAACTTTAAACATAATTCAAATTTCAAAGCCCCAAAAGCATAACAAAAACTCTAAAGCAACAGCCATTATCCCTTTAAACAAAAAAAAAATTAACATCCCACAAAAAGTTATATTCCCTTAAAAAAATAATTGATCTGACAAATAGGTTATGGGATATCTGATATAACTCATAAATATGTCAAAAAAACATATTAATATCCCTTTAAAAACCTATCATCTCATGGGGCTGGTGCTTTTTTCTCCTTTCCGTAGAGTGTTGAGATGAGGGACTCTGTCTCCCTCTTGAAGAGAAAATAATCCATCAGGGTTAGCTGCCAGAAGAAGCTGATACTCAATTGCCAACCTTGTAATAATGGAAGGTGAATGAGCTCTAAAAGGGAAAACAAACAATCAGAAAAACTAAAGTTCATTAGCATACTTTTGAAATACATTCATGCTGCCTCCAGGGAAGCTGTATGGATGCCTGTTTCTAAATACATGTCCTACTCTTGAACATGGAATAATCTCCATAACTCCTCCACATTGCCATGTCCTAAATGAGATTTCTGATCACAAAAATAGAAGGAGAAAAAAAAACATTTAATATTAAATAAATTATATGTTGGGCTGATTTTACTGTTTTTATTATTAACTTAAATAAAATGATCTGCCATCATCATTGACAGCGTCATCTTCACTGTTATTGTCATCATCACCTTCATTGTTATTGTAAACATCACCTTCATCATCTTTGTGAGCATCATCTTGATTGTCAACATGAACAACACTACCACCAAAATCATCCGTACTTTTTTGAACAAGAGGGATCATGATGTTTGGTACAGAACTATCCACAATTTTGGAGATCACTAGTACTGTCTCTAATCTCAGAGACTTATAAAAGATGTAGATTGAGATATAATATTTTAGATATTAATAATATTTTGTTAATTTTGTGCCGATCTTTATTTATTTTTCTTTGTTTTTTTCTAAATAGTTACAAGTTTATTACTAATTTTGTGTACATTTTACATTTGATATACACTTTTTTTGTCCCACTTATAAATGTATATATTAATTGTATTTTGAATGGTATATGACTTGGTAACTGTCACTGGCTTTTTCATATACCCTGTACTCTCCATAGTTTTAAAACCATAATCATTACAAATGTAAAAAAATATAGAACATTGAGTACAAATAAAGATGTTATTATTAGCAACCAATCACCAGTGGATGCTAGATATTGGTTGGATGTGTCTAAATATATTTAAATCTTACTGGTACTTGCAATGTGGATTTTTTTTTTGCAGTATTTGTGTATTTTTTTTCATTTAGTTTAAATCGTTCAAAAACTAGGTAATACTGTCACAAACAGATTTTTAACTTGTAACAAATTTGTAACAAGTCTGTTTTAGTCAAGACTGCACAAGCAAAGTTCTACATGACCAAACAATATTGGGCTTAGGATGTCAAGGGCTACTGACTTGAGTTCTATCATTTTCGAGGTTTAATTGTTATATAAACTCACTAATATTTTAGCTAGTCATTAAGCATACTAAGTCTTGCTACTACTTTCCCCTCTCCACATCTGGGGAACTTAGTTAGATCTTATGGCAGGAGAATAAAGATGATGATTTCTGAGAAGTATATTTGGGTGGTTATTTATATGGGAAATAAGTAGTTACAACAACTAATAAATAATTATTACTTGCCTAAGTTTTCACCACCCCACACATCCATATGCGGATCATATTTACCCATGGTCTCAAACCAATTCTTAGAAACAGAAAATAGTCCTCCAGCTATTACAGGGGTTCTGTCAATTAAAAAAATCTAAATCAAACTGCTGATTTTACATAGAAACAGTCAGAACAGAATGGTATTTTTTCACTGACTAGCACTGCTATCCTCTTAAATATTTTGTGTACATATAACAGGTATAATATTATTATAATATTTTGACAAAGGGATCAAAGGCTATGAGACCAAGAGCTAACTTTGTGTCAGTTCTATTAAATGTTCTCTGCCTATTTATTTGCTAGTTAAAGGAAGAAAGAAAAAGAAAAAAGTTTGTTATTTGGATATTAAATAAAGTGTGTAATAAAAACACTACCTAAAGGATTATTAGACAACGTAGGATAGTTTTTTTTTTTACTGACAACTGATACTTTCTTACTTTATTGGTGTCATTGGTTTTCCAGCTCTCTCCTTGATAATATAGTTTGGTAAAAAGTCCCACTTAAAATTTAGATTCCATCCAAAACCTAAAGGTACAAATATAGTATTGAACTGACACACACAGACTAGCTACAAATGGATAACATTAGTTATAATTATTATTATAATTAATTTTTATACACCAACTAACTTACAAGTTTATTGTTCAATAAAACTACAGTATTAAAATGTAAAGCTGGTGCACTTAAAGCCAAAAGTAGAATATTTTATGACTATACAATGATAAGCACCAGTAAAAAATGTTTAACCTTTGTTGTACTGAACCAAATTGAACCTGACCTGTTTTTAACAGATTTAAAATCAATTAACAAGATGTTGCTCATTTTGATCATCTTAAAGGGTAATTTATTTTATAATATGAAACATTTTTTGTTTAAAAAAATAGAGTTACAATTCATATTAAGTTTTCCTTTTAACAACAATGCAGAACAAGGCTTACCTCCACGTAAATCTGATGAAGAGCCAAGATAGTTAAAGTTATCAAGATTTATGACATCAATAATAGGTGAGAGCACTGCCTTGTTGTTCTGTTAAAATATACATATTGAAATCACTTACTTACAAAAAATAGTTAAATGAATGATAAACTCAGATTTCAGTAAAACTTGTCACTATTGGATGTTGGTGGTCGTAGGTCCCGTGGTAGGCCAAGAAAGACCTGGTGTGAGGTGGAATGACCTCAAGCTCTCCGGCCTGAGAGTGGAGGACACAGAAAATCGCGCCTTGTGGAGGAGCAAAACAAAAACCATGCAACGTCACACCCATGAATCAGTGGATCAGTGACGCTAATGGATATGATGATGATGATGATTGATTAGTTTGATATAAGATTACATGACATTCCTTCTTTGTATGTGGAGGAGCACCTCAAAATGAATAGTGCCTCAAACATCCTGGATTGGATTGAGAGAGAATGCTAAGCATTTCAAGACTACTGTAAATGGCAAACTGAGTCAAAAGTCACAAGACTGAAAAGAACAGACTAATATATATTAGGTGATTGATAGATTGATTGTTACTGAGGTTAAGGTCAGGTACTTTGTGTGAATATTCCTGTTACTTTGTATTATTAATAATAATACATATGATAATAACATTGTTAACACTCAACATATTTTTATTGTAATAGTATGTTCATTCAAGTAAACCTTTCTGGACTACTCTGTCAACAATTTTGTGACTTTATTACAACAACACAGCCAATTTATCATACCATTTACACACCATATTTATAAACTGACCTCTTTAATTCTTTCTAGTAGTGGTTCCAACCAGTGCAAATTACACTCACAATGACTATCTAGAAAGGTTAATACATCCCCTTCTGCTATTTCAGCACCCCTCATACGAGAACGAATCAACCCTAAAAACAAGATACATAAAAATACTGTCAGCTACAAATAGAGTTAAATTTATTTTTAGCAATATTGTACATATTTTACTGTAGTTTGAGTAATGGCATAAATAGTTTAGTGTTATGGAAACAGTTGGTACAAGCATTTAATAGTCAACAAACCTTCTCTTTGGTCATTTCTAAGGAGCTTAACCTTGGGCAATTTGAGTAAAAGACGCCCATCATCAGCTGTATAAAGATCAAATGATAAAAAAATAAATTATTAATGACAGTATGCATTTTAGATTGGACAACAGCATCATGATATTATGGACCTGCATGATAGTGATTGTTGTTTATTAAAACTCTAGACCTTAAATATGTTAGTAGAAGGGTTCACTTGATTTTGAAACAAAAATTTCCAAAAAATAAAAACCAGAACCAACTAACCCTCAATTCAAACATTAACTCCTAACAAAAAACTTTCCCTAATATAGGCTCTTGAGAAAACTTCTCATAGAATAGTTTTTCAAAAAATAAATATTCATATAAAACAGGATATATCATGTAGTACCCTGGTCAAAAATTACAGGCCTACTGATTCAGATTGAGCCATATACTTTTAAATAGTTTACACATTAATTAAAATAGTCAAATCAGTTTTCAAAACTATAAATAAGACTAACCATTATCACTGAAATCATCAACCAGAATAATTTCCTTCAGTAGATGACCTGGACTTCTATTTAATGCACTGTTGAGAATGAAATAAGTTTAAGATATAAAAATAGATTGAAAGCTTTTGTAAACTGGAATAAATTGAAATTATACAACTCTTATCATAAATAACATGTTAGTACTTATACCTCACAACTGTTCGAAGCAAAGCTGATCTGCCTTCATTATGGAAGCAGATAATTATACTGGTTGTAGGAAGGTCTGTTGGCCAAACACGAGCTTTACATCTGTTGAATAGACGTTTATAGATCAGTACGTAGTTAACTGAGGTATCAAAAAATCCTTGAGAACAGGACTTTTTGCAAGCTGGAGCATTTGAGTTTTTTATCATGAGAGCTTGCAAAAACACAAAAAGGTTGTTTCCACAAGGAAACAAGCACTCTCTAAAATATGTGAGAATTTTGAGTATTAGCTGTTTTTGTGAGCATTTCAAAACATCTGAGGGACCATTCAGCACCCCACTATTTGAGCAACATCAATCAATAGTTTATAATTATCATAAAGGTATTGACTGTAATAACTTATAAAACCTTTTACTGCAACCCAATATTTTTATAAAAACATACCAATGACTTGCTGTGGTACCAACTTAAAGGATGGACATGCCTCTCCCCCCAACCCCCTCCTTTTTCTCCCCTTCTTGCCTATTGTAAATGCAACTTATGATTTTCATATTTAAAAATATCTGAAATCACTGAGTACCAATGCAAGATCGGAAGTAAAAAATGTTATGAAAACTTCAAACGAGCATTAAATTTTTTGTGATACCAATGATTAAGCTTATGCTTATTGTATTTCAATTATTTTTAATATTTTCTCTTTATCTAAAATATTTTTTCTTGGATTTATCAAATACTCCTTTTACAGCTGAGCTAACAATCCACATGAACACCTTGCATAATCGTTGATGCGGTTTTCAAATATGTAACTTAGGTTTCAAACATATAATTAACAAAAAAAACAACTTACTGTGGGTCCCTTACGTCTGGAACATCTCTATCAATAGGAATATCATCGCTTGCTTTCTGATTAAACGCATTTCTTTGATATGCGTCTTCACCTTCCTTCACTCGTGTTGCCTCAATGTAACTACCAGAGTCGAAGTCGCTCAACTTACGATTATCACGAACTTCTTCCTTTTTATGTTCTACAATATCAGTTTCTCTGGAGCGAGTCTCTTCTACTCTCTAAAAGTAATAACGTTACAGATACACATTGTTGCCGCAATCTAAAAGTTACCGATAAATCAGCTTGTAATTTTATTCAATTGCCGCAAAATTGTAAGAATGCCTGCCTGACCAAATTTAATATAATATCAATACTAAAAGTTCTACCCACCTCGGCTTCTTTTACTGGAATATTACCGTTTTGATCGTAATCTTCATTATTATTGATAATTTCTTCATTGGCATGTTGGAATTTCTCTTCATTAGCATGTTGGAATTTATCTTCCCTAGTTTCGCGCTCCTGGTCTCCGCGGTCAGAAATTGTCATGTAAGTAGTAAAATACAAAATCCCTACAAGCCAAACTGCCACCAGTAAAATTAAAAGGAGTTTTCTACGTCTCAAAAACAACATGCTTAGTTATTTATAAACAAAAGTACCACTCATAATAATAATGGAAATAAAAAACTATAAACTTTAAACAACTTCATGGTGCTTACGTGGAGGCAAGTTATATTGTGCTTGGTAGCCTGGCCTTCCTACTGTTTGAGATGAAGACGATCAGTGCGTCTCATGTTGATAGAAGCAGAAAGACGAACGGAGGTTGTTTTTTGGGCAATTGTACTCTTTTTATCGAAAACATGTACGATAAACCGTCAGGCCTTCCCCTCTTTAACGATTGTTTTTTTTATCTCATTTTTCGAAGTTCATTTTAAAGTATTGTTATTGCATTACTGGTGAAAAATAAATAGATTGATAGCGTTCAAAAATATAATTTCTCCTACTTGACACACTGAGAGTATGGGCTTCCTGTGTGAAGGTTCAGTCAGTTTCCAGCTTAGCAGCCACTCGAGCTTGGTTACCAAGGACTCAAAAAAAAGAGCAATATGGCGGGCGAAATAAAATACCTTCCAACAAGAATTGTGTTCATTTCGCCCTCCTTTTTTCCAGATCTTAGTCAGTATACAAATGTTTTAACTGATGCCGTAGTTATTTCAAAGTCGTTGGAACAGATCTGGGATAAGGAAGCTCCAAACGACAGGTTCGTTTTAGCATGTAAGCCTGTTAATATATCGATCCATGACTTTGCGATCTCGAAAAACCATTTTTTGCTTAACGTTTGTCATGTTTCAAGTTTATCGGAACAGACCAAATTGCTTTACAGGAAGTTTGACCCTTCTTTATATTTAGAAGATGACAAAAACATCGTTTTGCTCTTTGTCGCGGAAAACCTAAAAGACATTTTACAAAGTAAAGGATTCGCGTTTGGAAGTGACGTGAACTCGAAGTTTATAAGTGCTTTTGTTAGAACGATCAAACCTCTTCCTTTATCTAAAATTGTTGTCGAAGCAAATACCGAAGAAAGCTATCTATGGGCTGGCAAAGAACTCCGAAGATTTTTCACAGAAAACGCATCTGAAAGCAATGGAGTTCTCAGACAACATGAGTTGTTACCAGCGTGTCTCTGTTCGTATGAAAAATCTGCACCACTACGCATTGTTCATACGGAACCATTTCTTCAGGGAATCGTTACATCCAAAACTTGTATTGTTGTATCAAAAAGTATCAGAACTTTTAAAACTAGTTCTGAGATAAAGTCTCAGACTAGTGTTGAAGAAGCGTCACATGCCTTAGAAGTTTTAACATCTGAGTCCATATTTTTCTCAGACTTTACAAAAACTTTCAATAAGCTTTCAATCAGTCCTCAAGGCAGTGATTTTCTCATTTCTCGTTCGTCTCCTAAATGCCTTCAGCTAGGAATTTATTTGCAGATGCAATCTGAATTTGACCCTCAGTCAAAAGGTTATGTTTCTATGGAATCCCTGTTGACACTGAAACTCTTTAATAGTACATGGGTAAAGATTTGGATTCAGCAACCATATTCCACTAAAACAAAGAACAAAGGAAATCTGCAGGATATCACAGATGTTGAAGAAAAACTCCATTGCAATGACCAAAAAACAAAAATGCTAGACAAATTGCATTGTTCTGTTGAAGGTGAAATACAGAAGATGAACTTTCATATTGTGGAGCTTTGTTGTATTGAAAGCACAACTTTGAACAGTTCAAATATCTTAGAGTTAAGTCCAAGAACCTGTCATGATGGAAAACTGAATAACCAAATATTATATATTTCTCCCCTCTTATACTTTAATCTCACTGGTTGTTGTTACCAAGCAACAAATAAAGAAGTTGTTACTGCATCTGTTCAACCAATGATAGAAGAATTCAACCAAGATAAAGAATTGACTTCACACAACTCTTCTAAATCCTCAGTTTACAAGCCACCAATTATTAGTGAAGTGCAAATTTGTCCAGTTGCTTCACCGGATATAAAAAATTCAGATATATTTAAAAGAGAGCTTATGGATTACTTCAACATTCCAAGGTTATTGACTGATGGTGATGTGTTTTTTGTGAAACATGATTGGCAGAAATATGTTAAAGAAATCAGCACAGCAGAAGACTCAAAGCAAAGGGAAATGAATGTGTTTTTCAGAGTAACAAAACTTATTTACAAAGAATCTGAAACAGAATTTGGCTTTGCTGACTCAGAGCATACATCACTTTACCAGGTTTGTTGGTTGTACATTTTGACTATTTTGGTATTAATAGATCACTGTTAGATGTTGAAGATAAATGGTAAAAAGTTTTTTAATCATTATTTTTCACATTATAGAAAGGTGTGATGAACAGCTTTGTACCAGTGCTACTTTCAGACAGTGATACTGACTCTGGGAAAATAATGAATTTCCCATTCTGGCTTAGCTGTGATCTTCCAGGACTCAAGGTGCAGGTGGATTCCCTTGAAAGATTGATTAAACCTTTCATCGACAAGAGGTATAACACCATGTATAGTTTAGAAAATGATATAAAAAATATGATATCCACCAAAAGCATATTAAAGAGCTAGCAAACTCTTGACCTGAAGAAAAGCTAAATGTTTCAGCTCTGTAAACTATTATTAATAATATACACTCAGAATAATTGGAACCTTCAGTTTGCTTTTATATTTGTACCTTTCACCAACTCACTTCAGTATTTTTTTTAAAAAAACAATTCAACAAGTATTATGCTAAATAAATGTTTTCTCTAGTGCTTGCAAAATTATTAGTTTGGAGCAAGGTTATACTTTGAAAAGAGATTATTGCTCTTGATTTTTGATTCATGTTAAGACTATACTTAAAACTTATTTGATCAACAGGAACAGTCAACTTCGCCCTTCAGCAATCCTGATGACAGGGCCATTAAGATGTGGCAAGACATCAGTTGTTAAGGCTTGCAGCAGAAGACTAAATCTACAGGTAGTAGATTGCAACTGTTATGATCTTTGTGGTGATTCAGTGGCAGCAATGGAGGCTAGAATTAAAAACTTGTTTCATAAAGGTAACTTAATATTTAGTTTTTAAAGATATGCATTGGATTTTTGAATTGTTGATTTGTTTTATAAATTAACCAAATACCATTGAACCATTGTTTAAAATTTGAACAAACAGCATCCTCATGCTCACCATGCATATTGCTGTTGAGAAACATTCACGCTCTTGGCAAAGATAGAGAGGGAACGGAAGATGAGCCGAGAATTGCTGTGACCATCCAAGATTCCATCAGTGCACTCAGTGAATCAAGCTGGCCAGTTGTTACCATAGCAACATCAGCAGTTCCAAAGGATATCTCTCCAGATATTTTTTCTTGCTTTCTACATGAGATTACTTTTGAAGCACCATCAGAAGAGGAGAGATTTGAAATGCTAATGGGTTTGACAAATATGGTGAATTTAGGCAACAGTGTGTCAATTAAACAGCTGTCTAGAAAAACTGCAGGCTTTGTGCTTGGTGATTTTGTCACCTTGATGTGTTGTGCAGCTCGTGTGGCTGCTGAGAAAAACCTGGAATATTGCCAAAGAGAAACATGTATTGTGGAACCTGTTAATGGAATAGCAGAATTTGACACAGATGGAGCATTGAGGTTGGTGTTAAAGATTGTCAGTCTTAATTTGATGGTGATTTAGCGGGAAATAAATGAAAGTAGATATTTTAAATGTTTTTTTAGAGATTGTTACCTGTCTTCTTCATGCCATGTGGCACATAAGGCCTTCTTTTAGAGGCTCTATAAACAAGATTAATTATTTTAATGTTGATGCCCTTTGAATACTGTACTTTTTAATGTTTTAATACCATTTGGCTTTTGTTAGCTTTTTTTCTAGGTCAAATTTTCTAGTATATTAAGTTTGGTGAAAAACTTACAAATTCCTCCAGTGGGAAAAAATCATACCTTGGCAGCCTGTGATGTTTTCAACTATCTGCACTATTAACTGTAGTTTTGAGTTTAAATCTACTTTTTGGGTCCTTAATTCCTAGTTTGTGTTCAATCACCTATTATCCACTTAATTGTTGCTCTGGCAAAGGGCTAACACTTAAAGCATCAGCTTCCTATTCTACTTATAGAGATATTTCAACCTAGAGTTATTAAACTGCTTGTTTTACTACACGCTGACGCTTTTTAATAATATTCTAAAGTATTGTTAATCTTGAGGTGTCTACATTATGTGCTTTATCTACTTAAAAATTTCTATTGGTTCAACAGAATTTGGCATACTATCTATTTCAAAAACATTTTTCTTGGATATAGTTTTTACTAACTGTTTATTCTATCATTATTTTTCACAATCATGTAGCACCAAATCAGAACCCATGACCAGTAAAGGCTGCCATTTGTCATTACCAAACACCAAACTTGAAGCTGACATCTGCAGTTCAGGTGTACAAATTCACAACTGTGACATTGAGAAGGCTTTGGAGTCAATGCAGGAATCTCTTTCTGACACCCTAGGTGCACCTAAGATTCCAAGTGTAAAGTGGGAAGATATTGGGGGACTCGTGGATGTGAAGGCTGACATTCTTGACACAATTCAACTTCCTCTTCAACACCCAGAGTTGTTTGAATCTGGGTTAAGACGATCAGGTATCACACTTCCTATTTCTTCTCAACAGAAGATATGTGTTCAAATCAATTCAACTCTTGAAACCAACTTGAGTACTACAAGGCTTATATTTGATGGACTTCATAAATCCTATAATTATACTAAATACAAGTTTTGATCATAGGCAGAAAGTTAAATTAATCAAAGATATTCAGAAGTAAAAACGTTATCACAACTCATTTCATACTTTATATAAAAGGACATTGACATACACACAAATGGAAAAAAGGTCTGCTGCCTCAATGCTTGCACCCAAGTGTAAGGAGTTGCAGTTTCAAATTTTATCCTTTGTAAAAGCAAAAACTATGCAGTTTATTACATAAACAGCAGTCCCTAAGAGTGAGAATTAGATTGTAGCTGTTCACTTGTTTCTTCTCTCACTGTCAGTTCATTACTAGAAAAATTTCAGATGACAATGTGTACTACATTGTTCATTCCACTATTTACTAGACATCATTGTTTCATGTATAAAATCCTTGGGCACACAAAGCACAAAAAAAAAGTTGAATAATGGATTGTTATCCCTTTGTTCATAAATTCAGTTTAAACCATGAATTTAATTTTTCTAGGTGTGTTGCTGTATGGCCCTCCGGGAACTGGCAAAACACTTCTGGCAAAGGCCGTTGCTACTGAATGTTCTTTAAATTTTCTAAGGTAATGTCTCTCCTGTCAACCTGTTTGTGTTTTATCATTGATTTTGTTGAAGGTAGTTAATAAGTTTTTGTGAAAATTGTTATATAACATTTAATCCAAGTGGCTTTAGGCTTTAGTCAGCAGAAAATGTCCACCTCAGATAAACAATCAAACTTTTACCTCTAAGAAATCTCTAAGTTTTCTCTTTACCAGTTTTGTTTTCAAGTTAAAGCATGTAACTATGTACAAGAATATGAAACTTAATCTTCCTAGCCAAGTAGTAACTCTTTCAACAGTATATAGCTCCAACAATGCCCAAGTATTCTGTAGTTGTAAAGTCAATTAATGGAGCTTCTAACTGGTAATCAGAAGGTCACAGGTTTGATTCTTTTCATTCACTAGCCAAGTTTTTTTTAATGAGATCTTTTGACACCTTGAAACTTGCAGTATTAGGACACACAATGATTACATATGGTGTCAATGAAAATTTTGAAATCTAGACCATCTGAAATAACCTCAGAATGATTTTCAGATTTTGTTTTAAAGACAAGACTTTGACTGTTTTCCAACAAAGATTTGTTTTGGACTCTTGATCTCCTGTGTTTCTTTTCTTTAGTGAATGCATATACAGTATTCAGTATTAACTCATTTCAAACACTAAGTTTCACTGGCAAAAGGCATGAAAACCCAAGGAAGGTGTCAAAGATGTAAATTTTCAAAACTGTCTCTTGTTTTATTGTCAGATTAGGACAAAAGCAACCAAAATCATTTGATCAAGACTTAAGTTCTGATACAGGACTGTCCCTATGAGATCAAGACCATTAAATTGTCTAGACCTCCTTAATGTTGCAATTTTTTACCTTTCTTTGTGTTTGATGAATATTTTTCAGTTTTATAAATTTTCTATTTTAACAGTGTTAAAGGGCCAGAATTGATTAACATGTATGTTGGACAGAGTGAACAGAATGTCAGAGAAGTATTTGCCCATGCCCAAAGTGCAAGGCCTTGTGTGATTTTCTTTGATGAGCTAGACTCTCTTGCACCCAGCAGGGGGAGGAGTGGAGATTCTGGTGGGGTTATGGACAGGTACTGTAAAGGAACACTGATCAAAAATCTCGACAAGTTTAATATGTGATTTCCTCAATGTTCAACTCATATTTAGATTTCAATTACATTTAAATGGTTAATTTGATCATAATGGCTATTGCAGAAAAACATTTCTGTTCATTCACAGAAAAAACAAATATTCCACTTTTCTTCTAGATTTTATTTTCTTAAAAATGTAGTAAGATTTGTGACATATTCAATCATCTTGATTATCCAGAGCCTTAGTGAAATTATGGTTGCAATCAATATGTCTTTACAAACACTAAAAAACATGAATCTTGGAAGATTTTAGTGTTTCAGCATGCCAAATTTTTTAATGTAATTTACTCAGCCTCTCTACTTATTCTTTTCATCACAAAGAAAGCTATAAAACTTAATTAAGAAAAAAACATACAGTATGATTTTCAGATGAGCTAAGGTTTAAAAAATAGGTTTTGAATCAAAAATACTTGTATTTTTAATTCATCACTCATTTATGTCATTTGTACAATATATTTCTTTCAACAGAGTGTATTACAACTCTCCATTAATAATCAAAGTTTATCCTGCCTCTAATTTACTTTAATAATAACAATGCTTGTGGAGTGGGTTTTAAAAAACTGTTGAACTGGGTCAGAGAGTAAGTACAATTCGAAATTTAGACAACTTTTAAAAGGTTAAAATTGTTATGGTCATCACCTTAAGTATAATAAAGAGTAAGCGTTTCAAATTTTTGCCTTTTTTAGTGGAGGAAAGGGCTTAGAAAGGGCTTAGGAAAAGCTAATGCTTAAAACATCAGCTCCTTCACTTCTGACAGCAGTGACTAAAAAATTTCAACACTGAGTTTAAATTATGAAAATGATTAGAGACTTTATATCAATATTCGTTGTTCATGAAAATATTGCTTGATGTAATGCTTTAATAACAAGATGTAATTGAATTGTTATAATATTTTGTGTGCCTCTTAGAATTTTTTGTTGTCTTGTCATCACACAGGGTTGTTTCTCAACTCTTAGCAGAGCTTGATGGACTTCATAAATCATGTGACGTGTTTGTTATTGGTGCAACAAACAGACCTGATCTGCTTGACCCAGCCCTTCTGCGTCCAGGAAGATTTGACAAAATGCTGTACCTTGGAGTCAGTAAGAACCATGACTCACAATTAAAGATTCTTAAAGCTTTGACTAGAAAGTAAGTAACAGTATAACACTTTCTGCTTAATGGATTCATAAGAAATTTAATATCACGTTTTGGCATGTCACTGTCGTCTTATTTGCTTTAGTGACTTGTCATAAAACAAAAAAAAAGAACCCTTTCAAAGATTCATTACCACTTTTCTTCTACCTTACTTCAATAATATGACACATTATAGAGTTTTAAAACTTGAAATATTGCTACAGTAGATTTTCCAACATAACAGAAATGGCATTTAGCAAAGGACAGTCTAGTTATTCGTTGGTACTAACGAATCTTTGGCGAAGACAAATTAAGATTAATAAGGTTTGAGTTTGACAAAGTTTGACCAAGCTTATCTAAAGATCTAAAAGAAAAACCGGGGTAAAAAGCAAGAAACTGGCCCCCTTAAGGTAATTACTAAGGCAAAAAATGCAAAAAAGATTAGCCTATATCTGATAAGAAACTTATCTTTTGTTAGGTTTAGTCTTGATCCAAGTTTCAGCCTCCAGGACTTCACAAGACACTGCCCGCTGAATTTAACAGGCGCAGACCTATATTCCTTGTGCTCTGACGCAATGCTTCAGGCTATAAAACGGAATATAGCACAACTGAACGAAGGTAGGCTTCACTGTATGTATACACCACATAGGGCCCAATTAAGCGTTTAAACTTTCGTGGGGACCAAAGAAACATTCCTTGTCAGTGCTTATCAAGAAATTTAAGCAGAAACAAAAATGGAAGTTCAAAAAAACTAGGATATAGAGATTACTTCATGGAAAGCGCGTGCGTACGGGATTTTCACACGAGTTGGTGAAGTATCTGAAATCGAACGAGT
>JAOEHV020134062.1:0-14551 GCA_025447995.2 Isaurus tuberculatus | reverse complement strand
CGGTGAATTAGCAAAATTACTTCAAGCAATCTCACTAAATTAGCTTTGTAAAACACAAAACGGCTCGTGTCTTCCTTTTATTTAAAACAAATCGTAGAAAGAGACTAGTTTACCGTAATGACACGCCCAAAACGCGTAACTTAGAAAACACGATCTCGGTTGAAAATTTTTCAAAGATTGCCCTAATAAGGTTAAGGTGCTAAATTTCAAAACGTTATATCTTGTCATAGCAACTGCAGTTGAGGAGGGCAAACATTAGCAACTATGGCTCCTTACGTGCATTACTTACGGGAGATACTCATAACATTTTCAATCTTGCATTGTCTACATTACCAGTCACGCCCAAAAGAAATTAGTGAAAAACAGCCCATTACAACTTGAAATTTAAAAAAAGACCGAAAAACATTTACAAATGCTGTTCTGAAATGGTACCCAGATATATGGCATTATCTCTTCGTAAATGTAATTAGCCTTTTTTTTTGTTTTTCAGGTCAATATTCATACGGTTTTTAATTTTTAGGATTTAAAACAAACTTTTAATTAGTCACAGAAATGAAATTTTCTTCAGACTGGCTGACCATAGCAATAATAGATCATCTAAAAGCTAAATTCTGTTAAGATCCTATTGCTTCTTGGTGCCGGCGTTTCTGTATTGTTAAGCTGAAGAGTGTTTTTGGCTCTCTCTGGATTGGACACAAATCCATCGTATCTAAGCGTTCAAATCAAACGCTTTTAACCACTGAGCTATGTCCCCTCATCAATCAAAGCATTGTTAATCAAATTATTAATTCATCCTTGGTATCTAAAAGTTAATACGTAAGTCACACAAGCTCTGATTGGCTGAGAACTGCGGACTGATTAGTTATCGAGTGTAGACTTGACGATATGGATAACGTCCTCAGAATCGGACAAATTTTCGATTCACTTCTTACATAGAAAATAAACAGTTTTTTAGAATAATTTTTCAAACAAAATAACGTTTGTATCATTCACTTACTTTTACAGGTGCACTGGTGAAAGCACGAAGTTTCAAAAAAATTTTAAATTTATTACATTCTTTAACTATTTTTTCTAATTACGATTCGCCAAAATGTTTTTTAAATCAAAAATAATCAAATCAAATAGAGCAAAATGAATGGAAACAAAATTGTTTGTAAAAATGCATAGTTCCTATAATGTAGAGTCCTTACCCTGCGCTGGAATGCGGAACTCCAAAGATGTAGCTTTTTGACATTTTTTGGCAGAATTAAAGGAAAAGCAAACACGGTGTTTTCGCGGACATTAACAAAGCTGAAGTAATTGATGGTGAAACTAACTGAGTAATTCTGATAAAAACGGCGCCGGCTTTTTCAATTACTTGTATCATATTGGAAGTTTATTCTCAGCAGGTGCTTGGAATGCGGAACTAAACTTATCAAAGAAAGAAAGAGAGCCGTTTCTAATGGAGTTTTGTGAGTAGAAGTTTAAAAATCTAAATATTTTATTAAGCTAGAGTAAAGGCGGCGTGGTTAAGGCAGAGAATTAATCTGGTTAGGGCTGGGAGCTAATATGCGATGGATTAGTGTCCCGTCCAGGGGGAGTCAATGACTCTCATCCATTTAACACTACAGAAACCGGAGATAAGCGCCGGCTTCGATGGGCCACTAGGCTCGTTAAAGGATTTAGCTTGGTGTAAAGCGGCATCCTACTCCCACAATTATCTCACTTTTCCTTTTTGAGACAGCTGTACAGCGGACACAACAAAGCCGAGGAGATTTGGGCCATTTTGTCACTTCGTAATGGCAATAATAATTTTATTTTAGTATGCCAAGTAAATTTCATTGTTTGATATTGATGAAAAATCGAATATAGTATCATGCTATCTCGTTAGTTGTTATCCGGGAACCTGCAAATGTCTCATCTAACCGTACCAAATGGCAGTATCGGGGTCACGGCAGGAGCCCAGGTCATGGTTAGTAAACACGATTGCAAAAAAACTACCAACGCTCCTAACCCTCCCCTCTCCATCCTCCTGAATCGCAGTTTTGGTAAAAAGTATTTAAAGTCGAACCAATGACAAAAAAAAAATGCAATCCAATGACTACTGCATAGTACTTAAGTTCTCTCGGATTCTGTATTAAAAAGCACTGGAACGAGGGAGGTGTCGGTTAAGACCATCCTTGGGGCCTGGGAATGGAAACGCTTCAATCGCTTCGGGAAAACTTGGAACGCCTCTTTTCGGTTATATTTTTAAAAATTTCTTCTTCGTTTTTGGTAATGTCTTTGAGAACCCTGGAAGATTCAGGTCCGTACATAGTAATTTTTGCGGAATTGGGGCGAGGGAGATGAACAAAAAAATCGGTGTGGCCTATCGAAATATAGTTTCTTAAATTTATTATCGTTGTTTGTCAACTTTCCTTATAGTTATACTTATTTTAAGGCATTATTTATTTGGTTCACTTGGTCCGGCCCAAATCCAACGTACAGAAAGTTGTAAACGGGCTTTTGCTACAACATTTATTCGAGATGAACAAAAGCCGAAACACAGGGATTACTTTAGTTTCTTGACGTACGCCAGCTGAGGTTTTCACTCTAAACAGTAAATGACTGTACTACCTCCAGCTATCTTGTATTTTCTTTTGGTTTTGATTTTCATTTAGCATCTTAAATTTTCACAAAAAAATAACAAAAAAAAATTGCTTAACCCTTTCTTTGTCGGGTCTCTGCATACGGGTCTGTACCTCTGGGGAAAACTCTCACCTTAAGAGGCAACGCAGGTGAGGAATGGCAAAATTGAGCCTCAACTAACAAACAATTTTTCCTTCGGTAGAAACATTTTGATTGAAAGGAATGTATGGATGACGAAAAGAATGAAACATTTTGAGCAGCGTTACTAACGAGGCCTAACGAGAACTAAATTTACAGATACGCTGTCTTTTCATCAGGTCATATCGTTTTGCGTAATACCGACATCTGAACAAAAACATCGCTAAAAACTTAATTTCATTGTTTGTTTAGAACCGGAAGTTTAGAAACCTGCAATTCTAACGTTATCATTAGGAGCCGACCATTTGATTTTTGAGGGGGGGGGGGGTGATTTTGAAAAAAAAAAAATTCTGCAAGCTTTATTTTGAAGAAAAAAATTGCATGCAAAGCAGAAAAGATATCATGTACTGCAACAGAAGGGGAAAAAATCCTGTTCACCCTATGGACGAAAAAAAATCTTGTGGAAAAAAGTCACCCAGCCCCCCCTCAAAAATCAAATGGTCGGCCCCTTAGAAGCTTATTATCAACGAAAGCAAGTAGGTTTTATGTAGCCATTTCATAATCGGAAGTTCCCTACTTTAATATTTGTTTTTGTTATTAAAGAAAGAAAACCCGGATATTATAGTAATTCATTCCGTCAGTTGCTTGTCTTCCCAGTCTATTTGCGCAACAATGAATCGCGCGTTTAGCAGCCAATGAAAAAGGATACTTTGGTAACTTTCCAAACTAATTATATCACAGTAAACCGTTCATAAGGGATGCTAACGAAACTTTTTAAAAAACATTTGTTTCTTACCTATTGAAGCATCAACTTTCGGCATTCTATTTTCATTGTTGGATTTTTAATAGGAGAGAAACATCTTGAAAAGAACTATAAGAACCCAATGAGGAGTACATTGTTCTTAAATTTTTCTCATTTTTATAATAGTTTTATGTAATCTAGTTATTAGATAATTTGCTTTCATACCGCAAAAAATAGCAGACTTTCACCAAATTCATATTTTAAAACATTTTTCTTACATGGCAGTTAAAGTGCCCGCCCTGATTTACTTGACTTCAAATTCAAATGCGTTTTCTTCAATCAAAATATACAGAAGATTCACCCACCAAATAGTGGGCAGCGGGACAAATTTTCAAAATTTTTTGTTCTGCACGAGCAATCTTTGTACCGCTTTTTAGGGCAAAGAGAGAACGGCTCTTTCGCTAAGTATCACGAAAACAGAAGATATTGTACCGTAGACTCGAGCAATATAAAGTTTAGTACATGTGGTTACATAGTTAATAACAAAATGCTAAACAAGGGATATCTAGTGAGCTTAATATGGTGGCTGGCGGTTTGAACAAAAATTTTAGAGATTGAGTATATCTCCTTATGTATCGGTTACTGTATTGCTTACCGGCTTAACTCTTGCATAGTCTGTAGCTCTGTCTCGTGGGCCTTCCTTCATTCTGCTCATGAGCGACTGGAGACCTCGTATAAAAGTTAAGAGCGCTCAGCAAAAGTTTCAAGTCTCTGAAACGAATCAACGACAAGAAGCGAGAGTAAGTACATGCTGTGTTGTGTCAAGGTCAAGTTGCGGTACTTGGGTAACTGTAGTAGGACACCAGGAATGTTTACCATGGAATCCCTTATCGCCTTTGTATGTATTATTCGCTAATTGTATCCCCACCGTGTGTTCTTTTCTTCTTGTCACACTTGGCGAGAAGTGACACATTGGTAAATAAATTATATTTCGTAATTAATTGGGCTTTGTTCAGTGGCGTGAAATTAACATTTAGAGAGATCAATCGCAATGTCACGGCAAGCTTAATTTTCACTTTAGCCTTAGAAAAAAAAATCTCTCTAACAATGTTACAGCTAGAGTCAATTGAAGTAAACATAAAAATTCGACTGTCAAGAAAAAAGGTTTAATTACTTTTTAAGTCTCAAAGATTATAAAATTAAGATTATTCAATGTTTGTTAATGCATGTACTTCGCTAATGCTAAACTTCAATTATCAACAACACTAAAGACATTATTACAGACGCAACAATACTCAACTCCAAATTCTTGTATCCTATTTATCTAAATAAAAAAGAACATTATCTTGCTTTGAACATATATAGCGTTAAATGCTCATGTGCATGGTTTCATCTTCGTTCACGTTGAATTTATTGTCAAATTCTTATGCAAGTATCTTTATGCATAAGCAATCAAGCTTGATAAGGCTTTTAAAATATACTTTCATTTTTGCTTTATCAATGAATATTTGTTTATTTACAATTCTTTCACCTTTCAGGAACCTTTCTGAACTAATTGCTAAGCCGCTATTGATGCTTCGGTTAATATTTGAAAATATTAGTCATACTTGACACACTTTATGATGTTGTCATTTCAGAGATCAGATCGACAAATGTTTTTCGACAAAAATTTCGGCCACTCAAGGAGGAAATAGTGAAGTTTCAGTAGTCATAAATTTTCTTAATTAATCTGTGCTTTTCAGCAATCTACTAAGTACAGATACACTTTTATTCTAAGGGAAAACTAATTTTATCTCTAATTCCTCAAATGAGACAAAGATAAAAGACCTTAAAGAATTTGCATCGATGTTTTCAATTTACTTATCACCTACCTTTCAATTTATACAAAAAGTTGCACGGTAAGTCCGTTGTATCCGCTAAACGTGCGACTTTTTAGTTCATCTTAGTCCAAGGTAAAGTTTTGTCCCTTCCAATTTTTCGTTCAGTCGTATTCCACAACTCATTATTGTTCTCAGTGTGAAACGTGACTAAAACAACAGCTGTTGACGTGCCTTGACGTCACAAAGTACTGTATTAACATTCGACCTAGAGTAAAGCCGAACGAAGATACAGGGTCAAAAGGTTGATGCTTAGATGTCAAAAGAGAAACCCATGACGATAATAACTGTGGCCGTCATGATAATAGTAGGTAGTTCGTTTAAAGCTCTTAGTTCTGTTAGAGTGCTGATACTTGGTAAAAAGAAAGTGCACCCGACCCCCTCAGTGTATCTAAAAAAAAATTTCTGTTAACTAAATGTTTTCAGTCAAAAGATGATTATTACATCGACTGCAGTCAGGCAGCACCAAAAAATTAAAAACTTCAACGGCTAAACTTTAAGATTCTTCAAGTTTTAGTATTAGTTTTGTCTGTAAACGCGCCAAACATGGGAAAAAACATTGTCATACCGGAAATTCTGCGACCATTCCGAAGCCATTACAAAGATCCGATTTTTGGCTTGCCAATACCGACAATAACGAAGTTACAGGTCTGATGAATACGTGAAAAGTGACCGATACTTTCTAATGACAGACTATTAACAAAGCTCATTAACTTGGGCTTACAATGACTGACATACATTAACGACTCTAGAGTTGAATAATATTCCTTCTCGACAGGTGCTCAATGGAAATGTGTCTCTATTACGTGTATAACACATTGAAAACAGTATAATGAAATTATAGTTTATACTAGGTCTTCTAATAGTATCTAAAAACGGGTTTGAAACTAATCTTAAAATGTTAAAAATTTAGAATAATAAGATCAGTTTCAAACCTGTTTTTAGACATTATACTTTAACACTGATCGCCTTTCTTGAATACTACATTTTTTTATTTTATAAATTGTTTCTGCCTCAACAGCAAGAAACTACGGTGATAAAACACAGCCAATATTGAACACCATGTTGACTTGCGACCGCACGTGTGTGCCACTTCTCTTGTAGTAATTATATACGTTTGCTACTATAACCACGAAGATCGTCAGAACGTTGTTAAAAGGTATACTTTTTTATTTGAAAAAAACTATTGAAGTGCTTCGGGGAGGAAGAAAACACGTGATCAAATCAACTATAGTTTGAAACATTTGATAATCGCCGTAAGTAGTGTGAGGAGCTGACATTTCGAGCGTTATCGATATCATAGGCGCCTAGCCAGCATTTTTTGAGGGAAGAGCACCACAAATTTTAGCGGACCTTGTGTCAACAGTCCTAAAAAAATTACATACTGCATTTGGTGTACGTTGTTCTATAATGAAAATCGACAAAATGGTTATGGATAACATTTATTTCTAAAAAAAGAGTCACACAATAATGTAAACCGCTTATGTCGGAGTTTAACCACTGGTTGACAATAGTAGTAAAACTAAAATATAATAAAATAATAAGTCAATACAAAGTATATAAAATTTAACAAAATACTAATTGTATTTAATATTTTGTTAAATTTTATATACGTCCTGTTGGCTTATTATTTTATTATATTTTATTTATTTCTAAACCTATTAAGTCTATTAACTATAAACAAATAAAAAAATTCTACATGATTTAAAACTGCTAGTTTTGACGCACAATTTTTTTCTTCCTTTGTAATTTTTCTTTTTTCATTTTCTGCTTTTTTTTCTTTTTGCCGTTTTAGAGTTTTTTGAGTGGAACCTTTTGGACAGGTGGGGAGGTGCACGTGCACCCACAACCCCCTCCCCCCCTGCCTACGCACCTGCATTTTGCATTTCACGCAAAAGAAAGTTTGTTTTTAAAATACAGTTTGTTGCGGGAATCTGGGAACCAGACCGACATCCGGGGATACTTGAGGATTTTGAAAACATGGCGGACCAAAGTGCGCGGAATAATTTAAAAGTGTTTTACCAAAGAATCATAAAATTTTGTCCTTCACTTTGGAATCGCTAATTATAAACCAACGAATAATAAGAAATGGTAAAGGAGAAACTTCATTAGCTTGCGCCAGCATAAATGGAAAAACTCGAAATACATCCACGAATTCTGTCGGCAACTAGGAAAGGTAAATCAAAATTAATTCATACTCACAGACGTTTTAATTTTATTGTCCTGGGCTGAGTTGTTCAAACGCTGTTTAACTGTAACCCTTGGTTCAGCCAAAATTCAAACAGTAATTTCTTCCCAAGAAAAGGTTTACTTTGCTGACCAAAAATGTGCAGATTTTCTAACAACCCCAAATTTCCAAGCCAATACAGTTTGTGGAGGTTAAGTATTACCCGGAGTTATTAATCGATTCTTAAATTCTTAAATAAAGTTCCCCTAAATTTAGTAAAACTAATGTCTAGGGTGGGGTTAGAAAGATGTTTACAGTCACCTGAGGTAGTGTGGCGCTCTGATTTTTTTAATACTTAAATTGACTTAAATTGGTTTACGCTTGTGGCGGAAACTACAGAAAGCAGGTAATAAGTTCCATGTCCGTACTGATCGAGGGAAGAAGGAGTAAGTGAAAGTAAGTATGTTACTCTGCATTTGACTGTACTTGTGAGGATTGCTTCTTGTAGGACAGGAAAGGAAATGTTAACCAGGTTATGACGGATTTTGTAGAACATTTGGGCTTGCGCCAAGAGGCGTCGATTTTCAAGGGTGGTCCAATTGAGTGAGGATATGAGGCCAGAAGAACTACTGAGCAGATCATAGTTGTTGGTTACAAAGAGTGCAGCGTTCTTTTGTACTTGTTCTAGTTTAGAAACATCCCTGTCAATGTAAGGGCTCCATGTGGGTGATGCATATTCGACCATTGGTCGCACCATTGACTTATACGCCTGTTCTTTAACTAATTTGTCACAAGGCTTAAGTGTTCTCCTGAGTAGGCCAAGCCTTTTGTTGGCTTTATTGCAGATCTTAGTGCAGTGGCTTGACCAGTGCAAATCTCATCGACATCGGACTCCTAGGTAGTCGTGCTCATCAGTTGAAGATAGGGTTTCAGAGCCTAAAGAATAGGCAAACTCACTTGGTTTCTTCTTATTAGTAATGGATAGTAGTTTGCACTGCATGGCATTAAAGCTCATTTGCCAAATTGCCGCCAAGGATTCTAAGTTGTCAAGATTGTGTTGTAGGTCACGATCTGCTGGAGATGAAATAATTACTGTATCATCGGCAAAAAGTTGTATAGATGTCATTGATGTAGATAAGAAACAATATGGGTCCCAGAACTGTACCCTGGGGGACACCAGAGAATACCTTGGTGTAACTGGAGTGGGAGCCCTCCACTGATACAAACTGAGACCAGTCAGTTAGAAATGCAGACAGCCATGATAATATTTTTCAATTAATGCCGTATACTGTAGCTTGTGGAGTAGCTTAGTGTAGGACACTTTGTCGAAAACTTTGCTAAAGTTGAGCATGATAGCATCACCTTGGCCTTTGGTGTTTAGTATAGAAACCCAGTAATGAACAGCCATTATAGGTTGGGTCTCGTAAGAAAAACCCGCTCGGAATCCATGCTGGAGAGGAGTGATGATGGCATTTGAATTCAAGAGTCTGTGGATTTGGCTCAGCACACAATGTTCCATAACTTTACAGATAAAACTGGTTAGTGAGATTGAACGGTAATTAGCTGGATTTGATTTCTTGTCTTTCTTGTGGATGGGAACTACCATGGCGACTAGCCAGTCATCAGGAAGGTGGGCTGAATCATACCTCTACTGAAATAGGAAGCATAAGATCTCAGCGATTTCGGCTGATAGACCACATAAAATTTGAGCCAGGATGCCGCCAGAGCCAGCAGCTTTGCATGTAGGGAGGCTATCCAGTTACTTCTTTATTCCAGGAGCCATGAAATGGATGTCATCTATGCCAAGGAACTGGGAGTGGCCAAGGTCAGGAAGGAGACTATTATCATGGGTAAACACACTTTTGAAGTGCTAGTTGAGTAGTTAGTTGCCTTTTAATAGATAATGACATCCAAGGTAGGTCAGGCCAGGGTTTGGTCATTCTGGTAGGTACATAAGTATTAACTCCACTCAGTAGTTCGTCCTTGAAAAGAGACCAATTTTCTTCGATAGGCCTGGTCTTGGGAGTAGATGACTTATGTTGTTATTATTGTTTTAATTTTCAGCAAGGCTAACAACACTGAAGAGTGTGATTTGTCTGTCAGCATCAGATCTCCAGAGAGCTACTAAACTTTCCTCTTCTGATGTTGAAATCCTGTTAAAAACAGTAGCCAATGCAGTAATTCGACCTCCCATGGAGACAGCTTATAATATTCACTTGGGAAGTTGCCATAGTAGTTATCAAATACATCACTTGAGTCTTGGTTGCCCTATATTAGATAACTTTCTACATGGCGGGGTTCTGTCAAGAGGTATAACAGAGATTACTGGAGAGAGTGCGGCAGGAAAAACACAGCTGTCCATGCAATTATGTTTGACAGTGCAGCTACCAAGAGAAAATGGTGGTTTAGGAGGAGGTAATAATTGTATCTACATGATCCTGGTTCAGTTAAGATCTCTGCTCTGGAAGTATTTACATATACACCCCTAATATTTACATATTAATTACCGTATTTATTCGAATTAGCGCCCAACCTCGAATTAGCACCCGCCTCGAATAAGCGCCCACACAAAAAGGCAAAAAGATTAATTAGCGCCCATCCTTGAATAAGCGCCCATAACATCTAAGTTGTCTAGTAAGTTGAAAAGTTAGTGTTGAGCCCTGAAGGAGGCAGATATAGTAGCAACTCTGACAACCACACTACCATTTTAAAAGAGAAAAGAAAAGTAGAAGCTAATGTTAGACAATAAAAATTAATATTATTGCTAGACAGTTTCCTACAATCTGATTGGTTGCTGGAGGGTGAGATTTCCCGATAATGATTGGTTATTTAATTATTTGTACAAGTATTAGTTAAAAATTGAACTAGATTGAAAAATTTGACCCAGTTTAAAAGAAATTGAACTGGTTTGAAAAAAAAAAACTGGTTTGAACTATAACATTTGCAAAACTTTCATTCAGTTTTTTTAAATCATGCTATAAACTGAAGGGGTTTGTTTTCATCTCGGTGGTGATCAGATTGTTTGTTTTTTAATGTGAAAGGAGCTGTTTACATTTCTACTGAAGATGTCTTTCCAAGCAAACGTCTTCATCAGGTCACTCCACATTTTCTCAGAAGCCAAAAGGGAAATGTTGCCAGGAAACTCAATATCGGTGATAATATATTTATTGAACATGCTGTTGACTTGGTAGGTTGAACTGATTGATATTTCTATTGTTAGTATTACTCATGAATTTGTTTAATATATTTTTGGAAAACCCTGAGAAATTTTTTGTGGGGGTGTAATTACAGTGTACATACAAAACTCAATCAATAGAAATCTTAAACATGTCTAAAATACAATAAAATGGTGGCATACCTGTATATTAAATAACTAATGCACCAGAAGTGAAATTTGACCACTAAAAGTATTTACGGCCAGTATTTACATGGTTGGTATAGGCCCCAGAGAACTTGTAAAGTCCTTGAAAATGAAAATTTAAGATTCAGGTTTGGAAGAACTGAAAACTAGAAAAAATAAATCTCAGTCCAGGAATGTCTTATCAAATGAAAAATTTTTCATGCTTTGGGCTTTTAGTAAGTGAGTATAATCTGAGATCAAAAGGAATGCAAAAGACAACAAAAATCTTTGCTGCAAAGCTAAAGCCTTAAAGCTCATGGGACCCTCACTTAAATCCACTCTTGTAGTGTTAAAGGGATTTAAGTCTTTCAACCCCTGAATGGGACTATAATCCATCAATTCAAAGGTTAGTTCTCAGCAGAAGTTGAGTCAAACCTCAAAGAGATAGAAAGCTGAGTCAGCTTTTGCAGAAAATTAGGTCACACAGATGTTTAAGAAAATCTCCAGTTATGTGAGTTAATCCTTTAAATCTGTTCAGTTTCTTACCAAGGTTAAGTCCAATTAGTTTTGAATTACTATAATTGTTGAATTTTTTTACTAAATATATTATTTTTAGGAGGATATGAAGAAAATTATTACACAAAGAGTTCCATTCCTCATAAACAGAAGTGGCATCAAACTTGTGGTCATTGATTCTATAGCAGCTTTGTTTAGAGTAGAGTTCACTGTGAAAGAGACCAGTCAAAGAGCAAAGGCATTGCGATCATTTGGTGCAGAGCTTCATAACCTTGCTAGTCAACATGGTATTTGTGTTGTGTGTGTCAACCAGGTTAGTTTTGCTCAGTGTTTGAAGTAATGTTGAAGCTTGCATGACATTTATTAAGTACCTACTAAACATTTTAGAATCTCCTGCTACCAAGGAAAGGGAAATTGTTTTCTTAGGTATTTGCAGTTAACGTTTTAGTCTTATTAGTTAAATATTTTTTCTATAAAAGTCATAATAAATTACCTTACTTGTCTTAGTTTAAAAATCATAACCTTTTCAATGGAGTTTAAAAACAGTTGTAAAAAAGTCCTTGAATATTACTATTAATATTAAAGGCTTTACCATTAAATACAGGGTTCAAACAGTAGAGGGTCTTAGATAGTTTGCTCCAGTGGCTCACATATATTTGAATACCAAGAAATGCCCTCAGTGAAAGAAACAGACCAAAACACTGGGATCACTACCCTGCTGTTTCTGAAAAGGGCATTTGATCATAATGACATGAAAAATGGCACTATACAGTTCAACATTATAGATATGAGAAGAAAGCAAGTGGTTAGTTATAATGCTTTGAATTATTGCAAAAGAGAAAGTAGCAATCATAAAACCAAATACTGACTCCAGCATGATGTACAAAGAGGGCTTTAAAACAATGATTGAAGTTGTTGTTGATGTTATTAATTTCTAAACACATGTATTGTTACAGTAACATGCTAAACAGCTAACATGCTGGTTTGAATTGTTCAACAGGTTTCAGCTGCTATTAGTGACAAAAACAGTAGGTGAGAATTAGAAATTAGAGTGATTAAGTTTAGACTGCAATTCTAGGCAATAACGACGTGAAATGATCTGCTTCCTATAGCTATGTTTTTACAGCCCAGTTAGTAAAAGCACTGCACTGGTATCAACTTGTATTAGGGACGGACCATTAGAAGTTATGGGGGGGGGGGGGGCCGGGAATTTTCGAGCCACATGAATTTTTTTATTTGATGTTTCCCTGGCATGAATATTTTTTTTTACTTTGCAGGAATGTTTTTCAAGGACTACTCTGCTTGCATGAATTTTTTTTCACTTAATTTCCCCTTGCATTAATTTTTTTTTGTATTTTGCCCCCCCCCCCTCCCTGGGGTAGTTAATGCGTGCATTAGTCAAGTGAATAACTTTTTTAAGAAAAAAAAGTGAAATTTATCCAGGTTATTATTGTAAAATTGAGTACTCAAAAGTGTGTAACCATTTTGCTGGTTGGATTATTTTTTAGACCACGAGGATCATTGGTGCCTGCACTGGGTCTTGCATGGTCCAGTATGACAACCACTCGATTGATGTTGTCCAGAACAAATGAAATACTTCAGACCAATCACATGGATAATGGACAGCAAATCACAGGATATCAAAACAATGTTAATGAGGTACTTGAGAACTTAGAAAAATATCTGTTAGAACTGCACAATAATTAGGGAATTACGTTTAACATTAAATGAATAGCTTAAAATAAACAAGCAATCATTCCTGGTTTAGCTTCTTAAAAAAAATGAATAAACTTTTTAAATGCTACATCATCAAAGCAATCTAATTTTGAAATTGGTATTGTAGATACAACCTCTTCTTGAAAGTAGAAACAAATTATATCTCCCCAAGCAAAAAAGTTTTAAAAATCATGGATGTACTAAGCATTTTTTAAAAAGGTTGTTAATTTTGATTACTTGGAAAAACGATTTTTTAAAAAGTAATATAAAATTATTTTATTTAATTTTATAACAAGAAAACATTTGAATTCACAGGCAGCCTGAAAAATGCAGGAAAAAACTGCGTGTATAATTATTGTGTATACCTAGATTAACCCTCTTCCCCCTTATGATTGAAAAATAAGACCTTCCCTCTCTGGGTGGGGAGCAAAACATAAAAATTATGATCAAAAGAAAGCTTAAAAAAATGTTTATTAAAACCAAAAATGGTGATGTGAGTAAAAGATTATTGATAGTTATGAAAGAACTGACAGAAAGCCTATCTAGTGAGATAGTTGTTGTCTGACAGTACTGAAGATCAATTTAGAGCTGATATTGTTTGGTTTCTAGGTACCAAGTTGTTCCATCATCAAGCGTCTGCTCAAAATTGTCTTTGCTCCTCATCTGCCAAATGCTGTTTGCCCGTTCTTTGTAGATGAAGAAGGAGTGCATGGTTTGGACGATAGAAACATTGACAACAAAACCTAAATAAGAACTTCTTTGAAAACCTAACATAGGCATTTATACAGCAGAGTTTAGGTCAGGGTGGCTTTGTAAAAATGTTTGCTGAATATATACAATCAAACCTTTATTATCCAGACTAGTTTTAATCAAAAAGGAAGCAAAATGTCTGAAAAAAGAAAATTAAATTAGTTGTATAGAATATTAAGAATATAAGAATTAATTTTTTTTTCACTTTTATATTAAATACATACACAAGTTAACAGCTCAAATATCCAGTCATTCATTTAATATATCAAACACAAGAGACAGTGTTTCATCACATTTCCAACACTGAGAAAAGAGTTGAAAGTACGACATGCATTGGAGTATTTTTGAAGAAGTCCAAGACGTTTAGAAATGTGACAAAACAGTGTCTTGAGTTTTTGATATAATTTATCTTCTCAATCTCGTGGATCAACAAGTGCACCTCTCTGGAAGTACAGGGGTCAAGGGCCGTGGATGGCCAAAGAACACTTGGAAGCACAGGAAGCCCAGACTCTAAGTGAGAGGTTTATAATATACACTTTGTATGGGAGTTTAGACAGTCTCCGCTTTGAAACTCCGTAAATAGTAAAGTCAATAAACTCTTACCTTCACTGAAGAGGTACCTGAAGGTAAGAGTTTATTGACTTTACTATTTACGGAGTTTCAAAGCGGAGTCTAAACTCCCATACAAAGCTTTATAT
>JAOEHV020133877.1:0-14561 GCA_025447995.2 Isaurus tuberculatus | reverse complement strand
CGGGAATGACGTCAAAACGTAGTCCCCCGACAACGCGGTCGTTAACCACGATGGCTTCAAATTTTGCTAGTTTGAGCCACTGTAGAAAAAAAACTATATGACCAAATTCAAAAAATTTTTCGCAGAAGTACTTAAAATTATATGCTAAATGATTTGAGCCAAAAATAATTTTTAGTGTTAGTAGCACTTTAATTGTTTTGGAAGGTTGGTTTATTTAGAATCCATACTATGGGAAGGTCATTTCTTTTAGAGGTCTCAGCTTACGTCGTTATTATCAAGTAATAGAGTATTTCCTGTACGTCCCCTTTTCAATTCCCTTGTATCTACTGAGAAGAAGAAGAGAAGTTTTCTCGAGATATTCCCTGAAGATGACTCAGAAAATGAGCTGAAATTTTCGGAAGAAAAAATAGAGTTGCGTGTACTCACAAAAATTTCATGCTAAACTGATTTTAAAAGAAAAAATATCCTTTATTTTGTTATTCTAACTCTGTTCACGACCTACCATAAGACACCAAAAAGATAAGGGTATTCCAGTGCATACTTTTCTACTTCGTCGTTTTTGAAAAATTACGTTTCTTTATCCAAAAGAATGGTGTCATTTTGCGTTTTTCACAATAATCAAACACAGGTTAGAAAAATATGAATTACGAGGTCAAAATGAGTGTTTTCGTGCACACTTACGGTTGTCCTCATTAATTGGGTTCTGAAAATCGGGCTGTATCCCGAGAACTCTTTGTGAGAACTTAATGTAGTTCACAAAACCAATAATTAGTTCCCATGGTAATACAGTAAAACCCGCAAGTAAGAACCTACATTATTCCAATTTTGGCATAGCAGGTTCTTATATTTGGGGGTAGTTATTGGCAATGTAGGCTAAAGTAGGTTCTTAATTAGGTTATTAATTTTTCAGTAGAAACCATTCCTGTACAAGCAGAAAAAGTAGGTTTGATCCTTTATGATACAGCATTTATTTATAACTGTCTTGTCATGAGCCTTGTATGAGACTAACTAAACAATTATATACACTATAAACAAAGAATTTAGAATTTTCTGTTTCTCAAAGTCACCAAAGTTATACTTTTAGTTAAAAATACTTATGAAAGTATCCCTTAAGTCACATATAAGAACATAATAAATTTTGCTTGGCTAAACAGGTTCTTATATTTTGGGGTATAAAAATGGGAAATTTCTGTCAGCAGGTTCTTAAACCGCTAGGTACTTACATGCGGGTTTTTACTGTATTGTGCCGTAGTTCAGCACAGGTTTTAGGACTTCTTAAGTAGGGATAAGCATCATATTTCTCGTGGCAGGTCCGAGCTGCGCTTTGGAGGACATTACGTTTAATTTGTTGATCTCCTGTCTCTTCATTCTCCACCCACATCTCAGGCGCGTAACAAGTAAGAAGTCTAACCGTGGCATTAATGGCGTGGTCCAAAACATAAAAAATTCACCACCCAAAATTCCGACAAATGAGTGAGGGTACGAATCTTAAGTAGATAAAATTTTCTTTTTTGTCTCACGGCAGTGTTTTATCATATAGAAGAAAGCAGTTTTATAACATTAATTATTTGCTCCTAACAAAAGTATTTTGACCAAAGTCTGACAATGACTTAACCAACCTTTGCCTTTCCCCGTTGGGTCCGCGACAGCATTGAGGCCAAGAACCGGAAGTCAATCTCTAACTCAGTGGATTGTTGTACTCTAATTTCATTTTTTTCTAAACGGGATTTCCAGTCCTAGAGGATATCAAATACTTACTTAATTTTTTTTTCCTGCAGGAACCGATGTCGATGTTTGTTTGCAAGACTATGGACACTGTAATTTTGTTTCAGAAAAACATTTCTGCATATTTTATGATGGGGTATGTATATATTTTAAGTGATATACCAATATTGTAAAGTTTTGAGAGTGGCTATAGTTGGGTTCTTTTATGCAACTGTTTTGTTAATTGGTTCCCAGCTAGCAGAGTCTCTCTCGTGACGGTCCTGCAATGAAAATTGACAGACTCTGCCGATCTAAGCGGTTTTCTTTGTTGAGTATGCGCGTCGGAAACCTAGCAACTCTGACGTCATTGTTCTGACGTCTCGTGGCTTTAGCTCCAAAATGCTGCCGCGGTCTCAAAAACATCTAGCGGTTTTTGAAATTTGCGCATGCCTGCTGCTCATTTCCGGTTAAAACCAGTTTCAAAACCTGTTTGCTTCGCCCATGGTTATGGACGGCGGTGTATCAAAGAAAACGGCTTAGATCGGCAGAGTTTCAATTTTCATTGCAGGACCGTCACGAGAGAGACTCGCAGGGAAGTTAATTGGTAAAGTATCAAGTAATACATGAATCAATGGACTGTTGGTGAAAATTTTCCCTACGTTTCCAGACATACGACATACTAGTAAGCTAGGGTATAAACTTGTTCTTTCTAAATCTTTTCCTCATTACTGTTCGAAGTCCAAAGCATTTCTCAATATTTTAGCAGTAACAGAGAAACCCTTTTGCAGTGGTTCGAATCCAGTTGCAAAACCAACCCGTCGAGAAACTTCCCCAGGTTCTTTGGGACCAATACATCGTCCCAACGATCACTCGGGAAATGTTAACTGTTTCACTTCCTTATCACTTCCTTATTAATATCATTACAAATCATCATCGTGATCATCAAGTCATCAGATCATCACCATCATCAAATTACTATCATCAAATCATCACCATCAAATCATCACCATCATCAAATTGTCATCAAATCGTCATCACCGTCTGATCATCATCAAATCATCATCATCACCATCTGATAATCATCAAATCATCATCATCACCGTCTGATAATCATCATCATCATCACCGTCTGATAATCATCAAATCATCATCATCACCGTCTGATCATCATCAAATCCTCATCATCACCGTCTGATCATCATCAAATTCTCATCATCACCGTCTGATCATCATCAAATCAACATCAATCACCATCATCAAATCATCACCATTATTTATATTATTATTTTATCTTGCAGTCGTCCAAACAATATGAACTGATAAACTACAGTGAGCATGGCACTTACGTAGACAACGTCTTATATTCGTGTGATTTCTCTGACAAACCGAACAGACAGGTGACCTCTACAAAAGATCTTGACCCGAAAAAAGTATCTAAAGAGCGGCTTTTAACAGCTGCACAGGAAAAGCAAAACCTTAAGGGAAGAGGAGCGCGTAGAACTGTTGGATTAGGAGTTCAGAAGATAACGAAGACTTGTAACTGTACGACGAGCAGCTCCAACTTAATTGGAGGCAGCGGGGCAGGCTGGGAAGGCACGGCACTGTTGCATCATGGGAGCTATATAAAAGTTGGCTGCATGCAGTTTATCTTCAGTATAGCGAATCATGCAAATAAGATTCCAATAGTATCTAAATCTAAGTCCTCGACATTAACATCTACGATGCCCACAAAAGCTGCAACTTCCTCCTAGTAGAGTTGTTTCAAAGCTTTTGATAATTGTTGCGAAAAGTTGTGCAAAATTGTCGGTATTTTCGTACCTTGAATTGCTAGTATCGCGAATTTTATTCGTATTGTAAAAAACATAATTTTTTTATATATATATTGTGTCTTTATCGACGCTTCTTGTGTAAATAATAATATTCTTATATGTAAACGTTCTTCACACATTTCACTGTTTTTAGACAGAAAAAGGCGCCAGTTAATTTATTTATGCATCAAGTGGGCCTTTTAAATTTTCAAGTCCAAGTATTTCTATCACTGAAAACACGGTGCGGTTGCTTTGTGTGCAGTGTAAGTATCTGTAGAATTTTCCTCAGAAATATATAGAAAGTTAAAAAAAGACTATAGAATTTCTTGTTAAAGACATTTAAAATGTTTCGTTGTTTGTGGTTCTTTTGTGTTTCTTTTTCTGTAGAATAACTGTTTCGTCGTGTACTTGTCAATATTATATTGAATTTATACTGAGTATCATAAATTATACGAATTAATATAATTCATTCGTGAAATGGCTGTTCTCGTGTTACAAATTATGTTATTTGCAGTTATAGGGCTTACTTTGACTTAAGCTTCTTTGGCCCCTGCGGAGAATAGGCCATCAACGAGCTCCTTAAAATACATTTTGCGCCCCGAAATATGGCGTGGTAGTCCAATCCTGTTTGTTTTGTCTCTGCTTCCTAGAATCGGCGTAAAGTTTTTCCCGGTCTGTCTCCTCTCCCCGCCCGAGAAGTACCATTGCAAAGCTTGTTGGATGGTGTTAGACTCTGTCGGGTTAAGGCTTATTATTTGAAGTTGGGTTAAAAATGTTTAAATACCCAACTTTTTGGGAATTTTGATTGTAATTTGAACCCTTTTTATGACTTTTTGAAAGGGATAACGCTCGAAATTTCTGTTACCGTTTAGGGTTTCTTTTTATGGGTACGTTCGATTGACCCTATTCCGGAATAAGAATAGATTGGAATACCCCGAATGTCCGTTAGATTGAGTCGCTATTCTTATTCCAGAATAACAGGAATATATTGGAGTAAACCGGAATAATGACGTTACTCGTCAAAAATCGCGCGCTTTTTGAAACAACAAACAAACATGGCGGCCACCAGTAGCGAAGAAACAGATTTTTCTCTCAAAAACTGTTCATCTTGGAGTCCTCAAGAAACCCTTGAATTGATTTCCTTATACGAGGAGATAAAAGAACTCTTTCAAGATGTGAGTTATAAAAGAAGCAGGTGTGACAAATGGCTGCTGTGAAAATGCAAAGCGGAAAGAGCGGCTGTTCACCACTAGCTGACCAGTGCGAGAGGAAATGAAGACCCTCACTCTTGCAGATCGAAAATGTGAGGACCATAATAGTAAAATCGGGAATGAAAGAAGAATACTCGTTCTATTGACTTAAGCTGGGAATGGCTATTCTGGAATAATCCGGAATATATTCGTATTCCGGAATAGGGTCAATCGAACGCAACCTATGTTAAATGACGGCGGTGTTGTTGGTGAAATTGCCCTCTCTCTCTCTCTCTCCAGCCATAAGGTTCCGGGCCACAATCCCCGCCTCTACCGAGATTTGAACATTTTTTTTGGCCTTTTTTCTCAAAGCCGAAATGAGTACCAGCGTCTTCCTGGAGCGAACCTGGGATGGATTAACGACCCAGTCGGGGTTTCAAGGACTCTTATTTACTTTTTGCACGAGTCGACGAAATTTCAGTGCTTTGACACGTGGCTTGACGCGGATCTGATTTATGCAAATTACAAATATATTTTTTTACTTTCATTTTTTTCCGACCGACCGATCCAAAATATTTTGAAAAAAATCCGTGCCCCAACAAATCAACTTGGTTTGGCCTAATTGTAAATGATTTTGGGAAAAAAGATAAAAAAGGGAAAAAAAGAAGATTGAGGTCTCCAGGGGTGGTATAGCGGAAGAGCTTCTGTTTTGTGGATTTCCACTGTCGATGAAATATAATCATTGAATAAAAAAATACACTAGTACCGTCAATATATAGTCCTTATTGAACAAGCGTGAGGTCAAGATGGCTGGATATTGGCCAAGTTCTTTTTCTTTTTTTTTTGCGTTATTATGGACCGAGACGAAGTCGAGGTCCATGAAAATGCAAAAAAAAGAGCGAGGCCAATATCTAGCTATCTTGACCGAACATGCTTGTTCAATAAAGGATTTATTATATGGCCAAAGAATTTCACTTTACTACTGAAAAACCCGAGCGGGCAAGATGGGCCTATCTTGCCCGCTCGTGTAACCAATCAGAACACAGAATTCGCTTCATCTTGCCCGTTCAGCTAGCCTGCCATATAATAAAGCTTAATAGCATCATTGCTAATAACCACGTGACAAATTTAATCATCAAAATATATAAGATTTTTCTTGATACACTCTTATTCTATAAGCATATACAGAGGCAGCGGCAGCAAATTGTGATTGGGGGGGAGGGCAAGATTTCGGGCGCAGAAGGCGTTTGCCAGCGAGCGCCGCAGGCATGAGAAAGCTAGAGGTGTCCGGGGCATGTTTCCCCTGGAAATTTTGAATTTTTAACCCCTCTGAGACGCTATTTCCTGCATTTTGAGACATAAATTTTGGTTTTACTGGAAGCTAAGTTTAATGCCCCAATTATAGTTTCGTCTACGAATTTCTTCCATATAAAACGGTATCAAACGGGCAATGTGTCATTTAGGGGATAACATCCTCTTTCATCTCATAAGTCTAGGTCTGATACTTTCTACTTGGTTCAAGTAAAGGATCACATTCGTAAATAATTAAGGGCTTCAACAAGATTTTTTGGGGCCCCCCAATATTATTTTTGAGGGGGTGGCCGCCCCCCCCCCCTCCGTGCCGCCGCCACTGATATACTTTATAAGCTTGCGAAATTTCAAGAGCGAACCCCAGACAGATTTGGAAATGAAGATGCTTTCAGTTGTCATTTAAAAATTAGAAAATACAATTGCAAATTTTTAACTAAATCATATAAAGTTTATCTTTTTTTCTAAATGACAAAATAAGCCCAATGAAAAAATGAAGATAAAACACAAGTAGAAGCGCCTTATGTTCAGCGTTGGTAACATGTTTGCAAAATATTTATATTAGCAATTAGACTATGAGCTCAAGTTTTCTATAAGTAATAAAGTCAACCAGGCGAGCGGCACGGGCTGGGCAGTGACATGTTCCCTAAATAATTAAGATATAAAATAAATACTTTATTTAACGTCTTTGCGCGCAGGGAGTAGTTGTCCAATCTCGCAAGCCAGAGGCTCGTGTTTAAGCGGTCGACGGCACAGATTTTGGCGTGAAAGTTGATTCTAAGGAGGGAGGAATAGCGGAGATCCCGGAGAAAGAGATTGAGATCGACAAATCTCAGCCCACATGCGTACCCCAGGATTCGAACTCGGGTCCGTAGTGGTGGGAGACGTTGGTGATAACCACTAAACCAACCTGACTCCCCATAGTGATACGTCCCCATATCACACACATCCTGCGCTTTATATAGGCCCTGTCCTCACTTTAGTACGCTTTCCTTCGAAACCGAACACATTTTGATGCGTTTAGGCTTTCTGTCCATAAGACGTTCAACGTTTTCGGCGAAATCGCATCAATTTGAGAACGCTCTAGAAAGTGGATCCTAGTGGATAGTCGTAAGCGCATCGGTGCAAGCGCGTCTATTTTGAGGACAAGAAATCTAGGGGGTCCGGTCCATTTAACGTAAAAGTGAACTTTTTGTCTTCATGAGAGTACATTTCTTTAAAATGAAAAAGAACCAATTCAAAATTCTAACTCAAAATGCTGCAGTTTTAATTAACAGTCTTTCTTAATTTCTTGTTTTTTCTTGCAATTTTATGAATACCTCTATAATGAGGCATTCATAAATACTCAAAGGCAAGATTTTTTGGGGAGCATCACTCCCCCTAAGTACTTCTTTGGGGGCCACCCTCTCTGTTGCTGTCACTGTATGAAATTTCAAACATAACTAAATCCTTTTCCGAGCCTAGTGTCCCATTGGAGCCGGCGCTTATCTCCGGTTTCCGTAGTGTCACTGAGAGTCATTGACTCCCCCCTGGACGGGACACTAATCCATTGCAGGTTAGCTCCCAGCTGCAGCTGGTACTCATTTACCGACCTCGTAAGGATGGAAAGCTGAGTAAGCTCTGGTGGAAAAGAAGGTCACACAAATGTTCAAATTTCGCCAGAGCCGAGGAATCGAACCTGGGATCTTGTGGTTGGAAGGCAGAGATCTTACCAACTGCGCCAACCATGCCACCATCAAATTTCAAATATGTCTAGATTAAAATTGTATCAAATATTGTGATGTTCAAATGAATTCAAACAGTTCAATGAATTCCTAAAGGTGAAAATCATTTCTCTACAATGGCCAAGACCAACAAAGTTACAGACAATATTGAAAATACTTTTTTGAGTTTTATCACAAGGATTCTCTCTGCAAACAATTACCAATGTACAGTAGTCCAAGTTTAGTTTTTGGAAGCTGCAATCAATTTCAAAGCATTTTGCCACAGGTTTGAGGTAATGCATACTTTTTAAAGTAGGCAACATTCAAATACACTTCAGCACAGGTTATAGTATATAATAACAAAATTTAACCAACTGTCTGTGCTTTTGTAAATGTATGACAATAGATAGGTATTTGTATATTTATTTACAACTTAAGATAGAGACCTTGAAATCTTATGTAGGAATGTATTCTGTCCTTAAATCTAAAGATCTGTACATGTTACTAAAATTTTTAGGTATAAAGTATTAGCTATTATTTACTTGTAAATAATCAAATTATGCAAGTTACTTGTTTACTTACTCTATCAACATGTTTTGTTTCACCCTATGTAACGGAATCTGGAATCCAGCAAATTTTGAATGTTGGAATCCTTTATACACAATTGTGGAATCCAGAATCCAAAGTGCTCAGAATCTGGAATCCAGTGATTTAGGCTTATCTTGGAACCCAGAATACAAAACAGTAGAATCTGGAATCCAAGGAATCAGAATCTGGAATCCAGGAAATCGGAATCTGGAATCCAGGGGGTCAGATTCTGGAATCCAGAACCTCTATGGATTCTGTTACATGGGGTGATCTGTTAGTTGCCACAACTGCAACTTAACAACACAACTAAGTAAACTTATTAACTAAATAAATTGGTACACAAATCTGAATATCAATACTAACATTTGAAAATATGGGGTCCTTCATCAAAAATAAATTTTTAAACAAGACAAAATTAAGTAACTTGTTTGTCTTGCTTTTCAAAAACAGCAAAATGAATGACAAGTTTCTGATAAGTTTCATAGATTAAAGCTGCAAAGAGTGGCAATATTCACATCTCTTGAAACAATAATCTTTTAGACTGGAGAATTGGTATGGCATCTGCGAAAGGAATGTCTTTGAATCGTTCTTCCACATGCTAACCATCATACGCATAGTCAGCTTTGTTATGCATAACAAGCTTCTCATCAACAAAATAAAAGCTGTCCGACTTTGTTTCAAAGGGGCACTGAATCATCTCTTCAACTGAAAAATAAATTTCATTTCATTATTAGAATTCTTATCAACAATGACTTCAAAAATAACAACTTGCAAAATAGTAATAATAATAATAAATAATAAAACAAGGCTTTTATAGCACTCATTTTGGAGTTCAGAGCACTGTACATATAGGAAATTAAGATAAAAATAACTAGAATAACTAAGATAACTAAGGTTTGATAAAAATGAAGCTAATAAAATTTTAGAATAACTAACTAGGATAACTACGGCAAGATTAATAATTAGAATAACTAACTAAAATTAATAACTAGATAATCACATATCAAAAACTAGGTTATAATACAAATGAGTTTTCAGTTTGGATTTAAATGTGGCAAGAGATGGTGCTTGTCTTATGGCATCTGGGAGCTGGCAAAAGCTGATATTAAGAAAATCCAAGTTCTTGATTTTAATATAATTCCTTCTTTGATGTCTTTTAGAAGTAGCATTGGTTCATCTTTCCATGGTCTTAGCATTGTTTAAATAAATGTTATACCCTCTAAATATAATGACGAAGAAGTCCTTGAGTGTGCCAACATTAAGACCATTGAGAGCTTGCTGATGCTAAGGCAGCTAAGGTGGGCAGGCCATGTCTCCTGTATGGATGAATCCAGAATGCCCAAGGCTGTGTTCTATGGTGAGCTGAAACAAGACAAGAGAGACTGAGGGGCACCTAAGAAACGCTTCAAAGACCAGCTAAAGCACCAGCTCTCTCTTGCAGAAATCGATCACTGGGGGTGGGAGAAGCTTGCTGAAGACAGAAATGAATGGAGAGCCTCAATCAAGAGAGCCACAGGGCACTTTGAAGCAACAAGGAAACAGATTGCCGATGACAAGCGTCAGAGAAGGAAACAAGCTGCCTCTCTACCCCCACCACTACTAGATCAGGCCTTCATCTGCCCGGGTTGCTCCAGACTCTGTAAATGGCGGATCGGCTTACACAGTCACTGACGAGTGTGTGAATGCAACAATAGGACTTGACTCCCCTCTAATCTTTGGATCTGAAGAAATCACCATTCATTCCATATAATAAAGAGAATATTACAAGTCTGCTTGTGGATACAAACTTAATCTTGTGCTCAAGTTGATATTTCATTTGTTCGCCTAATTGAAGACTAGAAGATAAAATATGTATCCACATGCGAAATGTAATATCCTCTGTATAAATTTCCAACCTTAAAACTTAGATATGATTACAAAATGAAACAGAATATTTATATATCTTGTTTCACTAACTCAAAAAGTTTCTAAAAATTAATTTATTGAAAAGATAATCTTTAATTAATTTTCTGAAAATTCAAACATTTTTAATTCTTTGGTTGATCATCTTAGAAATAATATAATTTAATAAGTAAAAATTTTAAGTTTTAGGTATTTCAAGAAAACTATAGCTTTTTATGTTTCTTTTGCAATTTTTAATGAAACTTATTAGAATTGATCAAGATTGAAATAATTAAAATATTCTAATACACCATTCTACATTAAAACAAAATCAATGAAGATGTTGATCAAACTTGAAAAATAAATTAATATTGCAAATTGGTTTGAATAATGCATTAAAAAAATTTAGAGAGGTTTTCCAAAATGAAATTAACATGAAATGTGATAAGTCAATAGATTTCTAAAATTGCATATTTTTTCAGAATCCAGCCTGCAGGTTTATTTTCTGTGTAAACAGATCACAATAAGGTGTAAAATGCAGATGAACCTACTTTTGAAATACCAAAAACAAAGTCTATAACTTTTAAAGGCTTGAGAAAGAAACATCAAAATTGTTGTGACTATATATTTGATGCTATTGTTATAACTTTATACACATTTTGCGTTTCAAAAGCAGTTTCAAGGAATAAAATAATTTTATTTTTTTAAAAAATTTGATATGTTTGAAAGTGCAGCAAAAAGTAATTTTCAGTCACTATGGTAACTGAGTTAAACTTAATGAAAATATTATACCGTCATTTATATTTTTCTTATCAATGGTGTCTTCACACTTTGAATATAGAGACAGCACATGGATTTTAAAAACTCGGATATACAGCAGATCTAAATACTGTGTTGAGCTTTATATTTGAGCAGAAAGTAACAATTCAATTAATTAAAACTATTAGTTGGAATCTCTTTTCCAAACAATTGAATTTTGCAGTGGAATTTTTCAACAGAAATTGATAAAAGCTGTTTGTTACATGGTCAAAATGTGGTTTGCTGAAAATTATTTTACGGTCAAAAAACATTAAAAAATTCAAATGAATAAATTTACTCTATAGTACTAACATTGACTAAACATTCATAAAAATATTTTCTTCACGAGAAACTACCAAGAACATATGTGATTACTGAAAACTAGCTACCGAATCAAAATGCAAATTCATGAAGTAAATGTGAATATACAGTACTTACCTTCCTCTGGATTAAGTGAAGGGAACTCGTAAATGTGTTCACATGTGTTCTTGCTGTTAGGGATGCAAAATCCGAATGAAAAATCAAACGTTTTCAGTAATTTCTCCTTAAAGTAATGTCTTTCTATCATTCGGAAATTATTGACTGGCTTGTCCCCAACCGTAAACTCCACTCTGTGATACAAAATGCAACATTTAAGTGTCATAAAATTATCAAAACTGGACGTTTTTTGTTCAATGGATAATATTTTTAAGTCTTAAATAAACATATTATCACTCGAATAAAATGTTGAAAACTAGTTTTTTCATCCTCAAATAGGACTAAGGTAAATACTTACGTTGCACCAACTGTTGTTAGCCGAAGAAATTCCGGAGTGAATTTGTATCGCACAAATCTTCCTGCGTTGGGATCGTCATCGTTGTCAATGATTTCGTCTTCAATGTTGTCTGGCTTAGCTATCTCAAAGAGTACTGCTCCTGTTTCCATATCTCTGATCTTAAATCTTGTAAAATCTATGTTATAGACATTTGCTCCGGCTTCACAGAGGTATTCTGAAATTAGATCAAAGATTTTTTAAGTTGCTTAGGTGGACGATTGAATGAATCAAGACGACGCTAATGCTAGGACCAGCTAAGACCGGTCGCGAACTATTGAAAATTGTTTTGAATATGGCTCGGATTAAGAACTACAAAATTATATCTGATAACGTACTTTCAGTAATTTTTGTGAGCTTAGTGACATCGTCTGGTGTAATAACATCTTTCTTTAGGAGTTCTTCTTCTGTGATTGTTTTCTTCGCTTTCGCCTGTCTCGCAAGAAATCCTCCACCTTTCTTCTTAGAGACTGACCTCATGCTACCGTCGTTAGAATTCGACGAGGATCTACCACTCATACTTGAAATAAACAAATAAAACAGAAAGATAAAAAACTACGTCCTTTACAAGTGGCAAGTAAAAAGTTTCCTCATGAAAAACTGTTAATATTACTCTATTTTTTTCCTACTTTCACACAAAAGTAACTCGAATCAACATGGACGCTTCAGAGGTGCGGTAACAAACGGTCAGCAGCACCAAGGAAGGCGTTTGTTGTTATAGAAACAATCTATTTTGCCACGTGAGTAAATACAAAAAAAAATGAAAAGTTTTCTTGAAACAGTTCTCCTAACATAACAACCTCAATAATTTTCTTATCAGCAATGTAATACGTCTTACATTTTAAATGATTTTTCTTTGACAAGAAAAACATAATGCACTTATCAATGTAGATAGGAGGAGACAGGCCATAGTGTTGGGGGGGGGGGTTGGGAACTTTGATTATTTGCTCCTGTTTTTTCAATTCAATTTTGTTTCAATTCCTCAGGAATCCCTTAACTTTTCTTAATCTAAGCCTGTGCCCCTTAAAAAAACAAACAAAAAACATGTAGTCACAAAGCCCAACACTGTGGGCAAGCCTTATTATCAAATTCTCACTCCGTGGAAGACAAAATTTAGGTTTTTACAGTATCAATTTTGAATGTCGCTGACAAAGCAAAATTTTCAAGTAAAAGTTCTTGGCGATCGAGGTCCACCAAATTCAGGATCTCACAATTATTAAAATTTTTCAAAAAGAAAGACTCATTGAAAAGTTTAACTTGGATTTTCATGAATAATTCACCAAAGGGTTTCTTCTGGCAAAGTATGAAGGAATCGTATTTTTCACTTTTGTCGGCGAGATTTACGGCCGCCTTGTTTGAAACCCCGTTTTAACTCCCATTTTACATTCTCGTAAGCGGTCATTGCCGTAAGCGGCCACGGACACCTTCAGAGGTTACGAATTAGACTTTTTCTTTGTTTTTAAGCTCCCGTAAGCGGAGACCCCTAAAAAAATCCTATTAGCAACCTTTTTATCTTGTATTTATCAATCAGCTTCACATATCGCCGTTCGTCACAACAATTTTATATCGTAGGGTTGTACAGTATAGGACGTAATAAAACAAAAATGTCATTAATTTAATACGGCGGTATATTTTTGTAATTCCAATACGATACTGTATTTCTTGTTAGCTGGGCAAGCTCCCGTAAGCGGCCATCTATCCCCTACACCTCTAGTGGCCGCTTACGAGAACCCCTCTCGTACGCGGCCAGCTCCAGTTTAAGGTTACCGTATACCTTCATGGGTTTTTTGCGTCAAAGCGATACAGTGCGTTTGTTTTATCATTAAATATCAATAATCGCTTGGACTTGTAACTTTCGAAAGGCGACTTTGACACTCGTTTTTAGAGAACGTAAAAAATCTAAAATTTCATTTTTGTTCAAACGTTTTAGTATAGTTCGAAAGGCAGCTCTATAAGCTTTAATTTGATATATAGGTTTAGGTATCTACGGTTTGAAACAGACGCACTGTATCGTTTTGACGCAAAACACCCCTGAAGGTATTCTGTAACCTTAACAACAGAAACCTAGCAAGAGTTATTGTGATACACTTTTGTTTTGTTAAAGAATTGTTTTGGTTCAGTCTTGATTTTACTGTGAACTGTTTAACAGTACTAATCATACCTGTCAACTCTCCCGGATAAACCGAAGTCTCCAAGATTTGCAGTAAATCTCCAGGAAAGATTTTTGCTAAGTTGGCATACATTTACTGTATTCTCCAGGTTTTTCATTTTGCTATTTTGCTGGTTGATGTATTTCAAATAAAATTTCCAGGGTTCTGGGTTCTGGGAGTTGACAGCTAAGGTATAACTTTCAAGCTTGGTTCTAGCTGGTTTTGTGTACATTAAATAAATAACTTTATTAACATTCCACGTGGTGGCTATTCTATGCTAACAGCTCAACGAAGTCGGACTGAAAGCAAATATAGACGCCTCTAGCTGCCTCTATATGGACCATGCGTGACCTCGGAGCACAGCGTCAAAGGAGGGAAGAAAACCGGAGTACCTGGAGAAAAATCCTCGCAGTCAGATAGAGATTGAGAAATCTCAGCCAACGTGCGGAGTCCGGGAGTCGATCCCGGGTCGCAGAGGTGGGATGCGCGAATGATGACCACTACATAATAAATGAAATACAGAACTTTGACCTACAGGATTAGCCTTTTCGCTGTCCTAACTAAGAGTTTTGTTAAAACCCCGATATAACGAAGCTTTTGGTAGCTTCGTTATGTCGGGG
>JAOEHV020133784.1:0-14563 GCA_025447995.2 Isaurus tuberculatus | reverse complement strand
AAATAATTATAACCTAAGGTCCGCTCAAGCTTAAAAGTGCACCCCCCCCCCCCCCCGCAGGAAAAGCTACGTACGCGCCTGGTAGTGAAAGGCTGAACAACAGGAATGCAGCTCAACAAGGTCGAATCAAAGCATCTGAGGCACCCTATTCACATACGTATATAGCTTCAGACATGCTAAGAATGTCAGCCGTTATATACAGTCCATGTATGACGTCGGAGCACAAGCGTCACAGGTAGATGAAATAAGATTCGAGTCAAAAGAAAGCTGAGGGAGGAAAACTTAAGTACCTGGAGGAAACCCCTTGGGGTCAGATCGTGCGAGTACTGCCGCTATGCTATTTGGCCTCAAGTAACAATTTGTTGACATAAAGCGAAGTAGCATGCGGCGGTCTGAGCTTGTCATCGTGCTGAGATTGCATTTTGGCTACTGCGCATGCCTTAACTTGATTAGCGTTAGGGATGGGACTTTTGCATTGTTCGGAGTTCAGTCATTAACACTTTCAGTTGTTAGGGTTGGCAGTTTAATATTTCTCGGAATAAAACTTAGGGTTAGGTTAAGGATTGTTTTTTCATTTCTGTGTTAGTGTTTGACTATTCAAGCTAGAGCGTGCGCAGTAGTCAGAATACAATCTCAGCACGATGACAATCTCGATCTCGTTCCAAGAGCCGGCGTTCTTTTTGGCCAAAAGGAATGCGGGCTCTGGGAACGCAATCTCTGACCGCCACATAGCATATAGAGCGCCTTGATTTTCCCCTTTACCTTTATATTTGAAGCTCCAATGTAAAATTTGGATTATAGCTATTTGGATGGAACTTGTACGTCGTTAGTCAGCAATTATGTATTTAACCGCCTCCTGGTTACCTTAGTTGGTAAGGTGCCAGTCTATCGAGCGGGAGGCTCGAGTTCGATTCCCAGCCGGACCAACACTTAGGGTCTTAAAATAATTAAGGAGAAGGTGCTGCCTTTGTTCTAACATCTGCAAATGGTTAGACCTTCACGTCTTCTCGGATAAGGACGTTAAACCGTAGGCCCTCGGAGTCCTTCTCGCATGGGTCTTCGTGACCTTTTAAGGCTCTCCGTCTACCCAAGAGTGGTAAATTCACAAATAAAAAAAATAAATAAAAAGAAAAAGAAAGATCTTCGAGGTTAAATACGCAACTGAGGCAGTTTCACTCGTTGGGATTGAGACCGTTCACCAAGTCGTCGCATTAAAGCTTCGCCCCCTAACTTTTTGGGATCCTCGATGTGTTTTAGTCGCTTTCTACAAAAAATTATTATACAATGTCATAACTATTCTGTTTCCTTCCATGTGTTTTATATCATACGAAAACCTTTTATGCATTTAAGACCTACGTAAAAACTTATACTTTATCCGAGTTTACCTCATATTAGAATCGGCGCTTTTAACTCTTCTGAAGTAGTATACAAAAAATCTTTGCATATACAGCAATTACTTTTTTCTCGGCAGGTACAACTCAATGCGGAGTCCGTTATCCAACTACGCTACAAGAAAATATTTATGGTGCCCTTGTCGTGTTGGTTGGTTTTGCAATTCCCTTATGTATTTTCGGATACATGTACTGCAGGATATTTCGCTCAGTGAAACGCCACACTCGGCGCCTTAGCAGAACCTCGCTCTCACGCTCTGCTGGTAAAACGCCGACTTCCGTCCACCGCCAAGTTGCGGTCACCGTCTTTATCATGCTCGTTTTCTTTGTCATTTGCTGGACACCATTCTACCTCTATGTTCTTATTGTCATGACAACAACTGAAGCTACGCGTCAAAGTTTTCACGTACAGTTTCTTGGCCGCACTGGTTACTGGTGCGCGTTTCTCAACTCAGCTGTTAACCCATACATCTACGGATTTAGAAATCCTCAATTTCGAAAAGATTTCCAGCTCCTACTATGTTGTCTTTGTCCCTGTGCTCGGAGATCTGCGCGATCGAACACGTGTAGCTCCTTTACGGGCAGCAGAGGCTCATGGGATACTTTTGGAGACTGTGGAAGTTCGCCATCCTTGATTACAGAGCGCCTCGGGTTTGTATTTGGTTATGAAGGAAATTACAACAATAATGAGCCAGAGTTACTGAGATTTGAGATTCCAGTGGATGACTTTACAGGAGTCTTCAACCATGCAAACCGTCGAAATTGCTCTAAAATAACAAACAATCGCATTGAGGAAACATCACTTTAATTGTTTGCATACCTGGTTATATTTTATAGAAATCTTTTTCTCTTTACCTGAAGGATTGCAATCGAATGCGTGGTTACGAAAGCAACAACAATTAAACTGTATCGTAGTTCAAAGACGGCTGAAAGTTTTGAACGAATTTGAAATGGTTGCGGAGGGAGCAGAGCCGTTAGCATAAGCTCCTGGTACACCACCAAGAAATTTACCAACATTTTTATGCAAATCAACAATTAAATGTGTTGAAAGATGAAAAGTAAAATGAATAGAGAGTAAAAACGCAAAGATAGAAGATGATCGGCGATATATTTGCCAAGAATTGAAAAGAATTGGATGTGTTGAATTGACCTTAGCGTCGAAGCGAAGAAGCTGTGGGAGGAAGTGGAGGAGGCCAAAAGAAAAAACAATTCGGCAAGTAACACAAAAAGAGAAAGAATGAATGCTAATTGGAAGACGTGGGAGGAGGTGCGGACAGCAGTATATTAGTAGGGAGGGGTGAGGACCTCTATCATAGATGAAGATGAAGTTGAATTGGAAGATTAAACAAAGTTCTATGAGCAGTGTATCTACATCTACATCTCCATTTATTAAAGTCCATCAAAGGGAGGGCCCATTGTATATTATTTTGTAGAACACCCCGAAAACAGGAGCGCAGAGTAAAATTTTGATGATGTACGCACGAAAAAAAAAATGAGCAAAGGGCAAGACGTATTCTTTTCAAACGAGCAAACTCTGTTATAATGCCCTCAACATCAACGTCCTTGTATTTGGGTATATGCAGAATTGCCAGACAGCTCAATCTCTTGTCCGTCAGAGTGCTAAAATGCTTTCGGGGAATAAAAAAAACAACATTTTTTCCAGATTTCAGCTGTACGCACGACCATACGTACGTATCTGGACGCTACGCCCCTGAAAAAGGAATATCGCCGCCGAACCGAAATTTTTTTGTATAACACATTCTCCCATTGAATTGTATGAAAGGGTGGCCAGTGGCATTCGCCAACACCGACCAGTTGTTTTGCAACTTTTTCTCTATCAACTTTGACAAGTTTTGCGACCAGGTTAGGTTGTAAATTTTCCACTCTACAATTTATAACCAGTGGCATCTCCTTATTAGGAGGAACTGATACCAGTCTTGCACATTCTCTCCGTGATGGTTTAATGGAGGTCGCGCTTCAAAAACATTTTACACTGCCAAAATATCAATTGGCATCCAAAAAAAGATTCTTGAACAGCTTTGTCGTAGACGGACTTAGATCAATAAATGATGCAGCGAAAGCTTGCACAAAAAATTCATGCAAAAAAAAAAAACATTTGATAGGGGGGAGGGGGGAATCGATCTATGCCGGATCTTTTCAGCTGCTAAGATCCCTCTTTTAAGCTGGTAAGTAAGTCGGAAGAGGAGATTGAGCCCTAATTTCCCCAGCCCCCCATCTTTTTGTCACCGTAACTTTTTCTGTGTTCTTGTGTTTTATTTTTTGAAAAATTGTAGATAAATTAACTATGAAATACCACATAATGCCTTTTGTAATATAATGTGTTATTGTGGCGTTACCAGATCACAAGCTCTATCTTCTAGTTGTATGTTGCGGATATTTTTTGTTAGATAGATACATGTTGCTTGATACTGAAAAATTTTGACATACGACTTCTAAAGTTTTTTCATTGAGTCGATGATTTGGCTGTCAATAGGACGTCGCGATGACGCAATAATTAAATGATATTAGTCTTTCTCATGAAAACCGTTAATACTCTTTCGTTTCTATTGCCTCCCTACCGTCTCAGTAGGGAACACAAAAACTTGTTGCCCGACCCTCCCTCCGTTTAGTCCGATCATTTGTTTTGGAGGTTCCCTAATTTTCTTCCGTCCCTTATCTACAAGTACATGGTCCTTAGCTTGGTGGCAAAACTTCAATAGTAACTTCCTGGTGGCGAAACGACCTGATGCCTAACACCACAAGCGATTCTTCCATGATTATAAATTCCCTTTACGAAAGAAAACGGTTATCGTATTTAGAAAAAAAAATCATAAATAAACGATGTTTCTGAAATGGGTATTTCGTTGGATACTTCAATGCTTTCCCAGGAAGCCCATACTCGAGATTATAAAATGATACACTGAGAGTATGGGCTTCCTGTGGTTGTATTAACCTTTGGTTGTATTGGGAGGCCTGGTCTCTGAGTAAACATGGTGGACTGACTAAGTAACATGACTTTGTTTCGAATTATATTTATTATCCTGTCATCAAACTTGTGTTCTTTGGTAAGCTGTTATCGTATCCTTGGAATTCCAAGTCTAGGGACAAGTCATGCAAGAGCCTTAGGGAAGGTGGGAGAAGAACTGACAAGTAGAGGGCATTTATTCATTCTTTTTGTCGCATCATGGGAACTCAAACATTTCAACGAACCCCAAAAATTCATTCTTCACACATACGACACTCCATTTGAAAGCTCAGAGCTTGAGTCTGTGGCGCTAAATGAAGTTGAAGGACGATTTAATATGACTCAAAGCATTCATCTATGGAAGATAAGTTGCAAATGTCTTTTGGAAAGTGCAGATAATCTAGAATCATTTGGAAAAATTGACTTGATTTTAAGTGATATCGGATGGTTATGCCCTCCAATTGTCGCCGACTTTTTGAAAGTGCCTAGAATTGACATCTCACCAGGTGGTTTTATTGAGCCATTTCTTAGTTTAATTCACAATCTTCCCAATCCAGTCGCCTATATTCCTCAGATGGCTATGAAATCCCCAAAAAATCCTTCTTTCCTTTTGCGAGCCCAAAATTTGCTTTTGTATGCTATAGGATTCGCGGTGTTTAGATTTGCTGTGTTACCAGAATTTGAAGAATTATGGCAGCAATATGCGGCGAAACAGTCGGATTTTGCTAATGTTGGTGATGTGTTTAAAAACTGTGGATTGCTAATCATTCCTGTTGATTTTATTGTTGATTATCCAAGGACCCTTGCACCTCATGTTAAAGTAACTGGACCCATTCTTCCTGCACCTTCAAATGTATTACCAAAGAGTTTTGAAGATTTTATTATTCACCAAGTTGATAGAAAAAGAAATTTTTCTGATGTTATTTTAGTTTCATTTGGAACAGTAATTTCAAAGTTCAAACCAGATTTTGTTACATTAATAACCAATGCATTATCCAGTGTGGAGGCAAAAGTGATTTGGAAAAACACAGAAAATCACCCAGCTCAGCTTAGCAAAAATATTATAACTGTGGAATGGATGCCACAAAACGACCTTCTTGGTCATCCTCGGGTGAAAGCTTTTGTAACACATGGTGGCTTGAATAGCATATATGAAAGTTGTTACCATGGTGTACCTATGATCATTATACCATTGTTTGCTGATCAATCAGGAAATGCTATGAAAGTTCAAGAAAGTGGTGCAGGCATCATGTTGGATTTAAAAAGTTTAAACTCGTCTGTGCTTGCAAAAGCTATAAAGAAAGTTTTAACTGAGGGCAGATTTGCAGATAAAGCTTTGAAAATTTCGAAAATACTTCAGAGCAGAAACCCTACACCGACATTTGAGGCAGCTAACTGGATTGAATATATGCTGCAAACTAATGCAACTCTTCATCTAAGGAGTGAAGCTGATAATTTGTATTTCTATGAAATATATTTTGTTGATGTATTTGTATTCATTTTTGTTTTGATTTTATTTTTGATTGTTTTGTTTATCAAGTTTTGTGGGATGTTCTTTGGAAGGTATTGTAAGAAAATAAAACAAAAAAGAGAATGAGCAATCAACCAGAGATGCATAGAATATTTTGCATATAGATATAGCTGTAACAAACAAAAAACATTCCTTAAAAACTATTGAACAGTGATGGTAAGGTGAAAAGTTTAATCATCACCAATTGTAAAGTAGGAAGCTGATGTTTCAAGTGAAATTTAAGAGTTCAGATGAAGGGTTAGCACTTGAAACATCACCTTCCTTTTCTATACATGATGATGATCATGTTTTAAAATACAGAAAAGAAAAGCAAAAAAACAGTGAGTCAAAGAAAGGGAGTTAGAATATAATCAACAAAAATGCTTAAATTTCTATTAAAACAAAAATTATAAGAATAGGAAATTTAACAAAGGGGACAAAGTCAATTAAAATGATCTGCTACAGAGTTTAGTTTAAAACCTAAAACTGGACTGGTTGATGGCCTGTCTTTATTCCTGACTGGAAAGTCTGCAACTGCACACTCAAGACACGATTTAAGATTCTGAGAGCTCTGCATGCCTGTGATTTGGCTCGTGCATGCCCAAGGTCTCGGCAAAGATGGACATAGTTTCCAGTCTGTTCTTTATGCTGTTAATTCGAAGTGCAGTAAAAAAAACCCAATAAGTCCAAAAAAGCCAGACACATTGTCAATGTCTTCTGCATGCCTGGTTTTTTTCGCTAATTCTTTTTGTTTTAGGATAACGGCAAAAAGAGGGGCTGGAGCAGGGCTGAGTCTATTATGTAACGCCTTTATGACATCAGTCTTTAAAACAAAACCTGGGCCTCCTGTGTCAAGATCGGAGTGAATGTACTGCTCAAATACGAAGTACATCAAGGTTCCTAAGCCCACGATAAAGACCGCTGACTGTGGCAGAAAGATGGCGGACAAAGGTAATAAAGTTTTGTCATATTCACTCTAAAGTTTATACGCCCACTCTATGGATATTAAGCTAGGCAAAATATTATGTTTTGTGTTGGGGCAAGGAACGCGTACAAGAATCTACAGGTAATGATTGTGAGCTAAACAAATCTTGGGGCTTATTTTTTCAAATAACAAAATTCAATAATTCACTCTACAGTGTACAGCACACTTAAAGAGAAAAATGATATATGATGTGACATAACATATTAAACATTATCAAACTCAGCCTTTCAACTCACACGATTTCGTCGTGTGATGAACAATTTTAAACCTAATTTCACCATTTCACAATGGCCTCCCAATTGCTTTTGCTTGGAAATCTCATTGCAGCGTCTGATTTCAAGTTAAGAGATCTGTATTATATAAACTTAAAAAGGCACAATATTTAATAAAAGTTTCTTCAGCGTTATCTTTTTTAAAAATGGTTAAAATGGTCGAGGAAGATCTAAAAGTTTGACCTAACTCAAGAGACTAAATCCATTATTATCATTGTGTACCGTGATAAGTGTATCTGTCTTGTATTTAGCTGTAACTTGGTTACCAGTAATGGCACAGAGACTGGATACAAGTCCTGTATGTAAAAACCTGAGCAATTTTGAAGAAACACACTATGTACCTCGTTTTTAATGGTGAAATTTAAATACTTTGCATAAAATTTCCTTACTTCTTGCCCAACATTGATTATGCATACATTCTATTCAAACGAGAAATAATAACTAGTCACTGTGTTCAGTGTGGCTTATGCATTCATAATGAATGTGGGTAGAAGTAAGGAAATATTGCCATTCATCCATTTGAGTATTTGCTACCATTTTGTAGATCTTATTGCTTATTTACAATTTCTGCCTTCTGGCCTTGCCCTTGAGTCTTATGTCTGGGGGTCTAGTCCTTCAATCTCATGCCTGAAAACTAATTTTGTGTCTGATTGGAAAAAATGTGAGCTTTACAACCTTACTTGATGTAATTTCAAACAATAATAAATTTTATACACTCAAACAAAAAGTAAGAAATGAAAACTCTGTATAAAATTATTACCTAATGGTGATTCTTTTCTTGAACCTTATTCATCCCTATTTAAATTTCTTGGCACCACTGACCCAGGGAAAAAATACGAAAGTGGCAAAGTACTATAAGTTTGGTATTAAAGGAAAACTGAATGCTAAAATTGACTTTTCATCGTTTGAATACTTTAGGCATAATAGAACAACTAATTTGAAGTTTTTTTCAAGTGTTAGCTGAGCAGTTCAGAAAAACTAATATTTTGTAATCTTATTACAAGGCACTGAGGGTAAACTTTAAACAATTTTTGCTTTGTTGTCATTGCTGAAACTTCACTAAAATACAGAATTGATATTATATTTCAGGTTGTTATCTTCCCCAAACCACATCAGCTCACAACAGTAGTACCATTCTTGTACCAGAGACGATCTGCTAGTGAATCCTCCACAACATATCTTGTCTCTCCTGATTTCCCTCCTGTTTATGTAGCTCAGTCTGTCCTTGAAACAATCCATACCTGGACTCATTTACCATGGTGGGCTACAATCATAGGGACAACAGTCCTTTTGAGGTCTGCTATAACTCTTCCACTTGCAATACACCAGAATAAAATGATTGCTAAAATGGAGTTACTTCAACCTACACTTAAAGAGATCAGTGATGCATTGAAGCACAACCTTGCTGTCAAGTGTCGAAGGGATGGGCAATCAGTGGAAGAGTTTAACAAGACATTCAAGAAGGAGGTGACCTTTTGCTTGTATGTAGTATGTTCTAAAGTAGCATTCCACAATCCTCTCTTTTGACTACCGATATTTAATATAGAATGTATTCACCATCAAAATTTAAACTTTCAGTTTATATGTACAGTGTTAATCAGAAATGTACATTTATCGTAAGCTGATCGCCATCGGTGTTACAGCTCTACTTGTGATCTGTTCCCATAGTGATCTTGATCTGTTTGCTTTTTGCTCATCAATCAATCAATCAATCTTTATTATTTAGTCACGGTCAAACATCAGGTAAATAATATCTCATATATCAATTTATCTCATGATAAAATGATAATCAGAAACATCTTTGTGGTCACCACAACGTTGTTACAATATCAACTTTCATGTACAAATATAATAATACAAGTTATTACCCTGTACCTTTGATTCATTCTTCATTGCTACTGATAAGGTAAATGATTATAACACCAGAGCCTCAGCAAAAAAGTCTCTTTATCTACCAAAGGCTAGAACAAATTACGGAAAATTTAATATACAATTTCATGGAACTAAAATCTGGAATTCCATTGATGATATTATTAAAAAGATTATCTCTCTTCCAATTTAAAAAAAGAAAATAAAAAAAATGAAGTGATTTCTAATATTAAGTTCTACTTTGTTTTGTCTATATTAATTATTTTATACTAGACAATAAGACTTGATGATGCTCTAGATATTTTGTGTGGTGTGTGTATATTTTATTTTATGTTAGAATATTTATTTGTTGTATAAAGTGTTTAAGACTTTGTAATTATTTACCTGTTTCTACTTTAATATATTTCCCTAGTCTGAATAATATTAATAATATATGCATAAACAAATTCCAACCCAAAAACAAGATTCATACAGTAAATTCACCAACTGTAAACCAACTTCCAAGCATTTTTAGCTGCCAAGTTATTTTTAGAACTAGTTGGTACCCCTAAATCTATAACATAAAAAAAGACTAATATGTAAATTTTATATATTAACTAAGCGAGTACAATAAAGTTCTCTCTCACCTCTCTCTTGTACTGTACTGTAATAGTCAGGGAACAAAAGCAATAATTGATAACCACTGATAACTTGGCAGATTTTATTTCTATCTGTAGTTTTAGTTTTATAGCTCAGATAGAATTATAGTAATAATAAATGTATTTACTGGTTTATCTGTTTCATTGGCTACAGTATGGGATGATTAGACAGGATATGTTCAAGAGAGAAGGTTGCAGCCCTCTCAAGATGATCATACTTCCATGGACCCAATTGCCATTGTGGATTTTCCTTTCTCTTGCTCTGAGAAATATGACTGGAGCTTATGTTCGACAATGGACTCCAGGTAGACTCCATAAAAAATTTGGTTTAGCAAGTATCAATTGTCATATTGGTTTATATTAATATAAAACTTTAATTATGGTTTTCAGGATGTGAAAATTGTTTTAAAAATTGACATTGACTCAAACATGAGCAAAGAAAAATATAACACATATTAACTGTATGACCAATTTATTTTGGGTGCATCAACCAAAAATTAATATTGAGTTTAAACTGGTTTTGGATTGGGGGCTAATCAAGATGAGGCAAAATGGCCATTAGGAAAGATGACCAGTGACTAAAAAACTTACTCACAGACACATATCAGTAATGCTCTGGATTGAAAATAATATGTTTTAAAAAATTATCTATGTAAGTAAAACAGAAGGTGACATTTCAAGCTTTAGCCCATCTTCAGAGCTACTATAGTACAGTTTAAATTTAATCATTTAATCTACTTGTGTAACTCAGTTCCTCTAGATAATTTTGTTTGTCAATATATTTAGCTTTGGCAGACCTTAGGATTTCTTGAATCTCATCTTCTGTGAAATCTTTTTCATCTTTGGTTTTGTTAAATGAATCATTGTGAAGGTTTCCACTGTTTTGCTTTGTGGACGTCTGAGTTGGGAGTGTCTTGACAGGTGAAGATTCACGCTTTTTTAGCAGAGACTTGGTTGTATATTTGTTGGTTAGAAGATCTCTATTTGCTGCTAGTGTTAGGGCATGTTTGTAATGCGTTCGACTGTGCCGTGGTGAAGCAAGTTGAATCTGTTGCTCAGGGCCAGCTGTCTCACCATTTGGTTTTTCACCTTCCTCCTTAGTTTTGACCCCAACTGCTTTTTTCAGCTTGAAGAGATCATCAGAAAATTCAAACATTTTAAACTCTAGCAGTTCCACTTTTTCACACAGAGATACATATTTGTCACTTAAGAACTTAAGAAGCTCCTCCCCTCTTAGAACACTCATTTCCACATCATTTTTAGTTGAGCTGCTTTGGTGTTTGACCTGTGTCTTTGTATCAACCATTTCCTTTTTCATATAGGTGTCTGTGTTTTGTTTTCGTTTATTTATCCGAGTTTCATCACCAACAGAGCTGCTGCTGTCATCTTGTGTTGAAGTTTCCTTGAGATTTGATGAGTCGTTTTCTGGTATTTCTGGTAGCTTAGATTGAGTCAAAATTGGCTCACTTAAGAATGATTGGCCATTACTCTTAGCTTTAGATTTTTCGTCACTTTCACTTTCCTTGTTGTATTTTTTGGTCATATAGCTATTGGTTAACTGTTGAGACTTCTGAAGAGTCTTCATGTCTTCTCCCAGCTCTTCAAAGTAACTCTTTCGAGTTTTATCTATTTGCTTCCCAGAGTTTGATTTTGCTAACTGTTTCTCCCATTCCTGATCAATTAAGGACTTCTCTCTATAGCTGCCAGTATAATGAGATTTGAAACAAGAATTAGTCAAGCTGGCTGATTTAGAACTTTCTGCGTGTGACTCTTTCTTGGGGCTTTTTATGTAGTCGTATTTAGCCAGTGTTTCCATAGTAATTGTTGAAAACTGGTATTTTTTGCTTTTTTGATCTGTACTTTTAGCAGTATTTTCCAAGAGTGATTCATTTTGTGATTCCAAATTTGTTGGGCTGTTTGGTGGAACAGTAAGTTTTGGATGGGTTAGTAACTGTGTCTTGTCATTTTTATACTGTGAGTTTTCTTTCTCAGAAGGATCTTCTGTGCTCTTGCAGTTGGGTTTAGTCAGTTTTTCCACCAAAACTTCAGTGTAAATTCTCTTTGTTTTGTCGTCAGTTTCCCACCATTTGTAAACAGATTTTGTGGCCATTTATTGATTTTGGAACCAACCTTAGCTAGAAGACATTTATGATTAGAAGTAATTAATTAGAAATTACTGAAATCCTATGATTTTCTCACCTTATAGAGAACTTCCACTGTAAAATATTCTAAGAGTAAATTGAAAATCTCTCTTACCATATACAGGGCTTCTGACAGGGTGCAGCCAAAAATGAGGAATTGTGTGGCACAGAAAAGTAAAAAAATATTAATAGTTTATTTCAGCAGGCTTTTTGTCTTTAAAACATTAATTAGGAAACTTTTAGAAAAATAACTGGGGTGATCTTTAGTCTGATAAATGATTTATTAGATTTTACATATTACTATATAATTTATGTAGTTTAGTTATATTTTTTTTTATTTTTCAGAGAATGCTTTATGTCCAGATATGGCAAATGGTGGAATTCTTTGGTTCAGTAATCTTATTCTACCAGATTCAACTCTAATTCTACCATTTTGTGTTGGGATTTTTAATTTAACAAATATTGAGGTGAGTGGGATGTTAACAAAAGAAAAGGTTCAACTTAATGACATTCATTTGATACCTGAAGTGGATGCTCAAAATGGTTAAACTTTGCAATAACTCAAAATACAACTTAAAATCTGAAGCAGATCCAAGATCCAAGAAACATGTGTAAAAACAATGTAAGGGACTTCAGGTCAGTTTCAAAATCCTCCTAAGGCTTTGGTACTTCTATTTTTAAAATGACTGAGATTATTGTAATTTTGAGCAGAAATCTTACATTTTGTTTTCGCACTAGATTCATCTATAGAATTTTAACAATGTGTGGTTAAGACATCTTTAAGACATCTCAGGGTTCAAGTTTTTTGAGCAAGGCTTTAAGATGCTTAAAGAGTTGAAGTTTTAATAAGCATTAGATTTTTTTGAGAGCTTTCAATGTTTAGTTCATACATACCCAATACACAGAAAAATAATTCAGTGGCTTAAAGCTAAGCCCTCCAGGTTGTTAGATATAAAGTTCTGCAGAGCATGAGACTAATGGTAGCCAACTAGCCACAGACTAGTAGAAATTCAGTTTTGGCTAGTAGGTTTTCTATTTCCACTAGCCACTTTGGCTTGTAAACAAAATAATTAACTGAATATTGGCTAGCAACATCTAAGTTGTCACTAGCCACTAGACTAGTAAGTTGAAAAGTTAGTGTTGAGCCCTGACAGTGTAACTGGAAGATAATTTTATAATATAATTACACTAGAGCTGCATGAACTGGTGTATCACACTTAATTTTATCTTCTACAGTATTTTAGGTCACTTTTATGCTAACAATTTCGGTAACTTACCTATTTTCAGTCAAAGACACAGATCTGTTGAAAATATTACTGTCTGTATATGGGAGACTTGAGACTGTAACACAATCAACTGTTGAGTTTGGTTGAATATTATTAAAGGGAGCTGTGTTGCAGAATTGGACGATGATCATTCTCCTGTTTGGGTGTAACACTACCACCTCATGTCTTAACATATTGCACGGACATTGTGGGCGTGACTTGATAAGAGTCACAGATATATAAGAGAGATGTTACTTTTGGTTTTCTGATCAAGGAGTTGTCCCATCCTTGACTAGTAAAAGTTCTTGCTTCAAAACACTTGATAATAAAGAGCCAACTTGTGTTATCAATAAACAAAAGCAAGCAACTACTCCATGTTTAAAATCCAAAGTCATGGTCAATTGTTGTTTTGAGGGTTTTAAGTCTATGTGAAACTCAAATATAAAAAATGACAATTTTTGTTTCATTCCTAGCCACCCGCTTGAAAGACAGCAAATTATGAACAGTTTTCTTATTTTAAAGCATTTTTCCATATTTGGTGATAAGTACCTGCCTGTTGAAATAATTAACTACATTGTACTTTTTAGGAAAAAAATATTTTATCTGTTTGATTCTGATCTCATTTTAATAAAATGTTTTCTATATTTTTACAAAGAATAATTGAAGTTTTAGATACAAGTAACTGTTGTGTTTGACTGTTACAACTAAAATTTACCTGTTATGAAGCATCTTTGAACTTGTCTTTTGAATTATTATTTAATAAGAGCAGGTGTTTCCGTAACAAACCATATTCCAGCTAAAACTGACCAATCCTGTTGTGGTTTACTGAGTACAATTAATGGGTTGGGTTTTTTTAATGATCAGCTTTTTGTAAACAAGACAGTCATGGAAGAAAGAAATGGGGTAAAATAAATGAGCCATGACAAATTTTTATAAATTAAAGAAATATGTGGATAAAAAATAACCATAGTTCTTAGTAAGACTAAAATTCTTCATTTTTATTTGGTTTTGTAAACTGTGATCAATTAATTAATAGTTATAGATTGAGACAAGACCAATGAAAACAATGACAAAGGCCATTTTATCATGTTCTGTTATTAAGACTATTAATTTTATTTAATTACTTAGTACAACAGGGTGACATCTGTTCACATTTTTATACTATAAATCAATTGAAAAAATTGACAGTACTTGTATAAGCAGTTTTGTCCATGATTTACCGGTACTTCAAATTTGATAGCAAAACAATTTCAAAAGTATCTGGTAGGTGACAGTGGTGACTAGACCAACCTCAGTGGTGTTTTGGCAGAGGTAACTGTCTTAGTTCCAATTGAGACCAACATTTGAAAACCAAGAAAAAAAATATAATTTATTATTGTATATTTAAGATTATCAAGATCCTCTCTGAAAACTTTGTTGTTGTTACATGTGAAAAAAAGTATCAGATATATAATATTATTTAGTAAAATCATACTAGTGGGCTATCATGAATGCTGCATTCTGATTGGCTACGCTACTCATAGGCTA
>JAOEHV020133686.1:0-14564 GCA_025447995.2 Isaurus tuberculatus | reverse complement strand
GGAAATTGTAATTATTATAATAAATTGGTAATACGACTTCGTGTTCGTCCAATTCGGTCTGTTATCATTACTTGTGATTAAACAAATTGGATTCGCGCTTCGCACTCATCCAATTTTGTTAATCAAGCGTAATGATAACAGACCAAATTGGACTCCACTCAGTCCCATTACCATTACTTAGAGGTTATAATCTCTGCTACATCAATTTCCATAACATAGTATAACCTATAAATACACCAAATTACTGAACTTATTAAGTGAAAAAGGTCTGAAACTTTATGCCTGGACTGGCAGCACATACTAGCATATATAGCCAAAAACTAGAACCTCCCAGCCCCATAACCAAAACAAAACAATAAAAATGGTGCAATTTCACACATTTACCTCCATAATTTTATCGCTTTTGGGCACCATAAAGGAATACAAGAAACATCAGACCTAAACAAGTGATTTCATTGAAAAAACAAGCTATCCAAACTCTTGAAGATAATCAGTCTTGACAAATAAAAGAGAAAACACTTGATACATCAGCTCCTTACACTAATTACAAAACAGATCATAAAAGATTTCAACAAATTGTAAAAATATTTATCTATGTGCAAATACAATGCAAAAGTATTTTCTTAAAAAATATAGTTAACACTTGTAACATAACCCACCCCCCCCCTTTAATGTAGTTAACAAGTGTAACTCAACCCATCCCCCCTTCTCCTTTCTTTACAATATTAATGGCATAACTTGGCGTAACACAAGCAACTTGAGCATTTGGTACTCTATTATTTATACTTATAGAGTGTTTTATTCAGACTAACCCAGATGTAAATGAAGTAATTGTAAAAATAAGATGGAGCTTTATATAAAAAAACTTATCCATGTTTGGTTCATTTTATTTATGACTTTAATTAACTCTTCAGTTTCAATTGTATTTTAAATTAATAAGTTAGAAGTTATAGTTTCTAGCTACACAGCTCCACATGGGTCCACAGTGTTTACCAATGAAAGATTTCAAAACAGCTGATTTTTAAAAAAAAACTAATTCAGTGGCATGGAGTTATTAAAAAAAATTTGATTACCTACTTACACAGTTGTGTGTTCTATTGTGAATACATCTATTCATAGTCAAGTATCTTAGTTTTATGCCAAAATGTTGTCCAATTAAAAATTCACAGTGGGATTTTTGTATTTATAAAGATAAGCATGATCTTCCTTGGCAAGCCTCAAAACTTTGCAATGTCTAATAGAACTTTAAAATGTAAAACGTCAAGTGTTACAGTTTGGAAAAAACCGAATGATGCCTTTTATCCCTAGAAATCAATCATTTGATTAAAAAACTCTTAAGTTGCATCATAAATGCTATAAGACGGCTCGACATTAATTAAATTATTTGCCTCTCTTGTGCGCATTGTAGCGTGACACGCACAATACCATAATGCTATTTACGGCATATTATGCGAAAAATATCAGCGTGAAAGTAAATAGATGCGACTGAGTTATTTGTCTTTGTGTGTTTACCGGCCATGACAAGCTTTAATTTGCTACAATTAAAAAAAATAACGTGTTTTTGATCTTCTACAAGAACTTTATAGATTGAAGGGTAAGTCGCTTTCATAATGAGGCTTTTAACTTGCAAAGTTGCATCAAAGAAATTCTAAAGCTCTTAAAGTAAAGCTTTGAGCGCCCAATGAACCGTCGTACGATAGATAAAAATTAATAAGCTTATAGACAATAGACATTAACAATTAGTGTTTAGATTTATTCACAGTGTTTCGGGCTCTGCGGTTTAGCGTGGGAAAAAGATTTCCCGTACGAAGAGTCATCAACAATGAGGTCACGTTCACACAATTGCAATAAACCTAAACATTTGAATTTGTGTGATACACAGTTAAATTCCTTGGACTCTATAAAAGCCCACCTCCGTTGGTTTAAATATTTTCAAATCATCTAAGGAGAAGCGTTAAAACTAAATAATGTAAATCACAAGAGTCTTCAACAAAGAATGGCTAGATAATCATATAATAACTATATAGTTCTAAATATATTGCACAAATATCTGTCTGGAAAAGCTGTTGTTATTCATATAAGTCGGCGACAATCTGCGAGATAAATCTAATCAATATGCAAACTAAAACTTCCGCTATGACAATAAACAACGAAAAGAATAGAAAAACACAAAACTCGAATATTTTCAAATAAAAATTGACCATTGACTTCAATCTTAACATACAACAGGAGTTTGCTTTAAATTTCAATTTGCCATGTTGACTTTTCACTGCACGATACCGAATTGGCAAAAAGACAATTCTCATTTCCTTTATTCTGAAAATTAGTGTATGAATACATACATAGAACTGAAGTACATTTTTTGTTTTCAATATTTACTGCAAAAAAAATCAAATCAGTTCCAGTAAAAGATTGGGATTTATAGCAGTGCGCAGTCTTTCGAGAAACTGAAAAAAGTATCATTTTTCGAGGGTTTTTTTTTGCGAAACATTGACGGGATGCCGAGCAGCGACATTTTTAAAACAACAAATTCGCTTTCCCACGGAGAAGCAACCAATTTTGAAACATCACTCATGAAAGCATCATAAACTGTTTTCGTCTCTATCGTACTTGTAAAACATATATATGAATCTTACTTCAGTTGGCGAGATGAATAATGCTCAGTAAAAAGAAGGCATCTTTTTAAAATTTAATTGCTTCTACCAGGTGCATTTCAATCCATTTCTTTTGTCACATATCTAGTATGATTCAGTGAAACCATTAATAAAATTTCTATAAATCACCTGACGAGTAAATAATCCAAGATTTTTTTTAAAGACATTATTTCAACAATCTTAAACTTAAGATATCCAAAGGCTGAATTACCAACATTTCTCCAACGCTGGAACAAACCATGCGATGTCCTCCATATCACAAAGTTTCTCGCGTTTTACTATAAAAGGTAAAACTCTTACAAAAAAAACTGTTTGTAACGACAGTCCAAATAGCAAAGACCTATTTGCCGCCATTGACTCGTTGTGTTGTGAGGGTTAAACAGCACAGAAATTCTTAGTTCTTCTGTTATCGTTAGGGGAGAAATAAACATAGCAAGTTCCATGAATGAATGAAACACATCAACACGATTCTGGCGCGAATACAAGCTGCGTGAAAGACGCTATGTACACTTTACAAACTACAACATACTCCTACTTAGTATTTCAAGCATACAGAGTGAAATATTTACTTAAAGCCTGATTTAGCAACACAATAATTCTAGAAAATTTCTAAATAACAGACAAAAAGGCGTCAAACTCCGCCACAACACCACTCGAAACTCGATACTGCTCTCAGGTACAGGCTGAAATCTAAAGGTCAGATTTACAAATAAATCCCGAATTTAAAATAACTAGAGTCTAGCATTATAAATAAATAGTATTTCTTTATAAAAAATGTAATGGATTCGATTTCCATTCAAAAAATGAAAGCACTCGAGAACATCTGCTATTCTTGTTAACAATAACAATATTTCATCTAAGACTAAAGTACGCTGGAAGAGTTGACACGGCGATTATATGACATATATTTGTATTTTTAATACATTTTCTCCTCTTTTTCTTTTTACATGAAGTCAAAGAATACATATTTACATCATAATCTGACTTTTCCTTTGAGGATTTAAACTTATTTTCTTGAGAATATCTGTTTTCGTTATGTTTCTAAACGCCATGAGCATACAGATTTTCAGTGAACGATTGGTTTCATTGCAATTAAGTTTTAGGGCAATTGAATAAAATCTGTTAACGAATGCATGTACAGATTTCTGTAATACCCCAGTTTTTTTGTTATTTCTAACGGCCAAGCTACCCGACGAATATTCCTTTCTTTTAACTACCATTTCTCAACAGCAACTTGTTTTGCTCCCGATTCGTTTCACAAGCAAGTCACAACAACAAGAAGGACAATGAGGCAGAGATTTATGTTAGTTGAACAAACGCAATCGCATCTCTCAAACTTTAAAAACTGCTGCCACCAACAAAAGAGAAAGTTGGTTTATGCATCGAAATAAATCGGTTTAATTCCCAGCCAAAACCTCGTGTAGTGCGATTCGATGACAACTTTACGGCGCCTTTTTGAACCAGCACCTGGGGGCTGCACGGAGAATAAATTATTAATAAAATATTCTAATTCTCATCAATGAAAGGTCTGCAACGCGTACGTTGAATTTTCCTAAACTCCTAAATAAATTCCGCATATTCCTATGAGTGTCTCTTCATGTGCAGTGCCAAATGATCTGACCTAGAAAAGCAACGATCACAGTGAACACATTTAAATGGTTTAGCTCCTGTGTGTTTGCGAAAGTGACGAGTAAGTTCATCCGAGCGTGCGAACCTCCAATTACAACCTTCCCATGCACATTTATACGGTTTCTCCCCAGTATGTGTCCTTTGATGCGCTTTGAGATGTGAGCTTTTAGTGTAAACCTTCCGACAGCCGCTAAAATGGCATTTGTGCACGCGTCTTTTGCTCTCGGGCGATTCTTTCGGGCTAGAAGCACGATTTGTTTGAGCGAGCGGCTGGTTGTTTCCTTTTGTGCGAGGTGCGCGTGCTGCAGGTCGCGATGTTCGCTGTTGGCTTGCAAGAGCTGCAGGTATTGGAGCTGGCGATTCTGGAGAACTTGGCGGTGTTAGCAGAAAAATAGTCTTGGGTAGCTTGCAAGAGTCGTCAGATGTAGTAATAGGTAATTTGATCTTTAATGGCTTAACGGTTAGCTCAACGCTTGGTTTTGGTTCAGTCGGAGTTTCTGGTAAAACGGTAGGAACAGCCGGCAAAGATGGAGCACAGTTGAAATCAATTGGTTTGATATCCCAGTCGTCTCCATATGGAAACGCCGAGTCGTCGAATGGTAGTAGAAATTCGTTCCATGGAGCTGGGCTTCCAATACTAGACTCGACCCTGTTTTCTTGTGAGTTCGGTTCAGGGCACAAATATCGATCCATTTCTAATCGAGTCTGAAAAGCGACAACGAGTGAAAGTCTGATTAGGCGATTCTTTCATTTCAAGGGTAATTTTAAGAAATGACAATTAAAACTGGTTAAAAACTTGCCAGCAAGAATCCAACTAAACTAATCGAGCATATATGCTATTAAGTCGAAATCTCCAGTTCAAGTAAGCAATATGTAATTTAGCAGCGTGTTGAGCAATGCAAAACAGTAGCAAGCGTGCGCTCTTACCTGTGTCCAATCGTCCTCTAAAGATGGAAGAGAATAGAAATAACCTGTGTCGTGAACTGTTTGAAGTTCGTGAAAGATTGTAGATGAAGGTAGAGATGATTGTAAGTCCATTTTTTTAACCTTAACTGAGTGCAGTGAAGTCCAGTGTTAATTTCAGACAAGCGAGTGGAAATGTCGGAATTTAGCAAATAAATGAAAGATGACAAGCTCTCACAATTGGTATGACACACACTCAAATAAGCCGACGCTCACACTCGGGGAAATTAAAATCAACCAACTGCTTGCTCTCGCTCCAATGCCCAATAAATGCTACTTTTATTTCCTTTCGCTGTGATTGGTCAAACTAAAACTGAATAGCCAATCGTATTTGATTACCTTGTCAAAATGTCAGTTAGTCAAAACAATCAAATGAATTTCCTTCTTGGCCAATCACAAAAGGTCGATTTCATATAGCAATGTATTTATATTTGTAAACCCATTCAAGGTGCCACAACCTTATTTGGCAAAATCTATTTTAGGTGATGATATAAAGATCAGCTGGAAGATTCAAAGCGAGAATTAGCATCAGACAAAATACAAGTATACTAGAATTTGACTCAAAAACACAAATATTTTTTTATTGCTGTTGTTTTGCCGCTTCTTTACTTGCATTTTAAAATTAAAATTTTAATTTTTCTGTCCAACAACGGCGGCGAACGGGCAGCGTGACAAAAATATCGTTTACTAAAGCTCTCGAATCACTGTGCCACAAACTGGTTCTGATCTTTTGAAGCGTTTTTCGTGAATGATGCGACTCGACTAAAGTTTCAACTCGCAGCACAACTACCACAAATAGATCGCGCGTCACGGGCCTTTTAAGTAACAAACTTAGGCAACTAATTTGGATGCTGAATTTTCAATTTTTATTTACAATTTTTCAAGACTTTCATTACTGAATTAATATTGCTGAATTATTATGATTCTACCGGATCACTGTGCATTAATTTGCTTAAGTACTTTATAAAATGACACGGAAAGCAAGAAATGGCAAAATATCATTTATTAAGTTATTGACAATGCATTAGTGCCATGAAAATTATGACAAGTAAAGCAACTGATATGATATATTTGTGTTGATCGTTATCGTTTGATGAGTTAGCTTGTGAGGCGTTAGTTATCACGATATATTGACCACTGGAATGGAAGCATGAAGATGGAATTTTCATGAGGACCAATATTTCTTTGCTTTTCCAAAACCGCGTAATTAAATGCCTCGTACTTGTTTGTTTCACTTTCGACAAACTTACCTCTTATTCTTACTTTGTTTATAGGTACATTTTCAATTTCAAACATTTACTCTCTGCTTGAAAACCATAAACAAACCCTCGAGGAATAAAAACTTTGAATACACTTGAAATTCAACTTCTCATTGATTCTTCATTTCAGAAATATCATTTGCGAAAAACGAAAGTAAATATCAAAAACAGCATGCATTCCTGAAGAGAGGAGAAATTTTCATTAAGTCGCTTTCGCTTTCGTATTATCGTCATTACAAAATCTAAAAAGCAAAAACAAAAATTTTAGTCATTTTATGACGAAAAATATTTCTTTTTGGCGCGCCTAAATGATTTTAAAACAGATGGTAAGATTTTCGCTATTTTTTTTTTCTGTTTGTACATCACAAGTAAACAGTCAATGACATGTTTAAATATAACTCTTCGTTATGCTGATCTGTATATCTGTCTTTGATGTGATAGTAAAAATCAAGTGCTTCAAGTAGACAACGAAAAAAAATAATTGCAGTGTTTACAGAGAATGAACAAGACTGTTTTTTTACGTCGCCCGAATGTATTGTTGTTTCTAGTTCTTGCCGCGAAAAGTAATTTATCAAAAATGATGCGCGTTGCTTATCGCACTCTTGAACTCACGCAGTGAGTGTTTGTTTTGGTGTCGAATGAGTGACAAGCTTCCGCCGATGATAACCTGCGTTCGGTTAAGTTCATATTAACTTAATGTAATTTTCTTTACTAACTTTTTATGGAATATTGTATTCAAACATTATGCTGTAGTATTATTATACATGTTTATCTATTTCTGTTATGTATGGAAATAACTCTTATATGAGTTTTAGTCCATTCAATAAAGTTTGAATATCTATTGGTTGCGCATAAGTGTTGCGCAGTATAAACCTTCACACCAGATAGGACCCAGATAATCTTTAGCGGGATTTTCATCACTTGAATTTTACGCTATTTGCGATTTTGACGCTTTTCCTCTTTTCTGGTACCCGCAAATATTTGAAGTAGAGGAGCTTAATTTCGGTATTCTGCTTCATTGCGGAACGGGAATTTCGAAAGTGTAAACCATTTTGAAATTATCAACCCACGCAAGGTGCTTGATGAAGCGTGGGTCTCTCATTTTGAAATCCGAGACTGGGTTTATTCTGGAAACTGTGATAAACAGATTTATCCAAATCACGTCCTTGAATTCGACTTGTACAGTATCTGTTTACAACAATTGCCACGCTATGGCATTGTTTAGAGTGTTTTCTTTGACAAGTAACCCAATTGAGTCAAGGAGAAAGTAGATGAACGGAAACCAAAAGTCTTTTATTTTTCTTACTAAAATACACTTTTAGCTTTTGTCACGGAAAACAAAGAAACTTGGTAACAAAAAAATACATATTTATCACATTTATCTCTAGCTATTCAAGCGTAAAGTGAACTACTGTTGATTGATATGCCGCCTAAAGTTCATAGGTCAAAGTCCCATAGCAATAAAAACATGCTTAGATTTTTTTAAAAAATGCCCGTCAAGAGTAGAGTTCATAAGAAGCAAAATTTACTAACAGAATACGAATTTTTTATCCGATAGTAATTTTGTTAAGTAAAGCTCATTTAAAACATTTGGTATAACTAAACAGCAACTAGAAGAGTTATAAATTTTCATCGGTTGAGGCGAAAGTAAGCAAACTGTAAACAGCTCCATTTACTATCGGATACAAATTTTTAGACAAATATTTGTTTTTTGGCTACTCTTCCAGATGTGGTGACAGATGAATACCAAGCTTGGCCATGAAATGAAGCTCAAAACTCGCATGAATACGAAATTTTTTTCTTAAACTGAAGGCTGAGAGTTTGTTTCAAGAATAAGTGAATTTGTCAATAGTTTTCGGTAAAATTCAGCCATATATTTACTCAGAAAAGGTTATTAAAAATAAACAGAAATGAGTTTTTTCTTTTCAACAGTAGTCAAATAGCTGTATCTGAAAACTTCCCAAAACTGTTCTTTTCCGACTCAACTTGTAGCTGGGACGCAGCAACGTTTCCAATCCAGTATAAAAACTGCACAACATCTGGTTTTGATATCAAATACTTCCGTGTAGAAAAATCCTCGCAAAGGAATTGGATTTGAGAAGGCTACAGAGGAAGTGCTTTGGCGGAGCTGCAGCAACAAGAAGGGTTGAGTTCACCGAAGACCAAACGTATTGTTTTTTTGTCCTTATGTATTAACATACTACTTTTATTTGTTTGTTTTTGTTTACATCTCTGCTAGTTTGTACTACTCTTCAAAACTTTGAAAGTAAAAAAATTCTCAAGCCCCCGAGCAAAGTTTCTTTTTTTCAGAAACGCCCAGTAGAATTTAACAAACTGCGGACTAAAGCTCAAAAAACGTATTTCCTTCCGTTGAATCATTTTTGCTGGCACGTTTTTTATGATTTTAAAATTTAGTCAGTAAGATGATTTGAACGCACAGCAGTATATTTTTAAAAAAATATGTTGTGCCAGAATGACTTTGACTTTTCATTTGTAAGGTCAACTTGACTTGCTTAACCCTTTCATCCCCAGGCAATTTATCAACGTCTAACCTCTCCTTACATAACTCAAACAAAATAGTAAAATTCGTAATGAGAAACTTGGAATTGATCAAGTGGAATAACCTGTGGAAGTTGAAAAGCGAAATTCTCCCAAACTACTTCAACAGAAAGTATGGAACTCAGTTGGGAGAATTTGCCAACACGCCATTTGTCGTATTTGGGGCTTAAAGGGTTAATTTGCTTTTAAGTTTGCTCTTAATTTTCTTATGACTTCAGCCTGAAATTGATTTAAATGTGCATATGTGATCATGAAAACATTAAAATTATTAGAAAATATTTTACATTCTAAAATTTCAAAAAATGTAAATCTTTAATAGGAACTTTAAACTTTATAGGTGTATTTTGACCCAATAAATATTGGAAGTTGCCATGTATTGCCAAAACTTCATCCTCGGCTTGTTCTTAAATCATGGGCAAGTCTTAGCTCAAGATTTGTCCTTATTAAGTAACATCGAAACATGTCCCGTTGCATTAAAAGAGTCGTTTTGTTGTTAAAAATTTTTATAAAAAACTGTATGAACTTTAATCCAAAACATTTAAGGCTAGGGCAAGGGGCCAGTATAGTATTAATGTACCCGATAAGCATAGCGGCGATGTTCTCAAAATAAGATTATATTTATCGTCAACCCTGAAAAGTGAAATACAAGTTCTCATAAAAAAAACTAAGCCGCACCTCGCGAGTGTCTCCTTCCACGATCCTATTTTTCCAGTGTTTTTTAAAAAAAAAAAAATCGTTTCTTGGTTTATTCGCGAATTAAGTCCCGCGAGAGCTACAGTGTACGTTTCTTTTCAAAATCAAAGTTTCACATTTCAACAAATATAAATCAAAAATACTTGAAGTCACTTTTAATTTCACGTAATTCAAATACCATATTTGGGCTTTTTAAAGCTATTAAAATAGCTCAGTTGTTTATTTCAACAAATTATCGTCAAGTGAATCAACAAACAGCTAGAACAAAACCCACAACTAATTAACACTCGAACGTAGCATAAAGTAGTATATTGCTTTAAAAGCACAAGGTAAAATTAATATTGTTTTAAAAAAACATTCTCTCAGCATGACATAAAATAACAGAACGTGCCGTAACTCAAGCAGCCTTCTTACTGAGCGTGCAAAAAATTTCGAAACAACAGACGCGAACAACAAAAGTTTTACCGAAAACTGAAATTCGAGACATGTGCAATTCAGAGCAAACTTCAAATTCGTGACAAACGTTTAATGCATTTTTTAGCAATTCTAATTAGTTTACTTTTCCATTGATTAACCACCATATTGAAATAAGTTATATAAAAATAGTCAAGCTTAATCTGTGAACCCAACGAATATATATGATAAACAGGTTTTATCAATGATACTCTCTCTTTTTTTCAGCGTTCTAGCTATTGCAGCGATCATATGGAAACCGGGCTTTAGGATCGGAATTCCGGTGAATAACCATCAAGCTTTTGGCTGAGTTTTTTGCTGCTGTGATCTTGACATCACTATAAACCCGAGCCTATTAGTATACAAGAAATAGGGAAACTACATTTCGCAACTCCATTCAAGACTAGACTTGGAAACTCCCAGCTTATCGTTGACCAATGTCATGCTGTTTTCTAGAAACCTATTCTTCATCACCGCTAATACGTGTCTGAGCCAGTCACGTAGGAAACTCTGTCCTTGCTAAATTCTTCAAAGTAACGGTTTAGTTTGAAAGAAAAAAATATACACCATTCTTAGTGTGCAAAACGTATCAATTTCTATATCCCGAGATGGAAATTATACTCTTTACCTGGTCTTATGGGAGACAGCCCTGGGGGAGGATGCATAATAAATATAAGACAATAAACAAAATTCAACTAGTCAACCTGTTTCCACTGAAAAACTTTCAGGTAAGGTTTAGGTAAATTCTAGTTCAACAGTCTGGTAGGGCAAGAAAGAGTTGCCTGTGATTACTCTAAAATGTTCAAAGTGGATACCTCGGCTACAGCTAGTCACTAAAGGATGGAAAATTGGGAGGGGTTGAAACAATCTCTTAACGGAACCGTCCTTTACATATCTCTTTCCACCAGTCAAAAGGCTACGGCCTTAAATCTTAAAAATTATTATAACCAATTCCTGCAAAATGTGCTCGTAAAAAACCTGGCAAGTCAATCATTGAAATGTAAAAGCTACAAAAAAAACTTGCAAAAAATAACATTTTCTTATTTTTTTTAATAAAATAATGTTAATTGAAATCTTTGTTTTTTTTTTCTTCGCACTGAAATAACATCGGCAACAAAAAAATAATGAAACTTAGCTTTAGTGTGTCAAGTACAGGGTTTTATCAAAACGACTAAAAACTGTTGACTCGTGTTATTCATTACTCCTTTGGGATCTAAAGCATTTGTGGCGCCTATATGGCCTTTATAGTATCCAGCTACAGATTCATTTTTCTAAAGACGTCCTCTAAAGCAGCTTTTCTCGGATCCGACTTCGGATTTGTCACAATAGCGATCAGACCGAAGGCTTTTTACGGTTAAGTATGGCTTCTGTAGCTCAGATGGTACCGATGGATCATCGTACTTAAACTTTTATTTGCCCTCTAATTAAAAAGTAATTTCTCCTAATTTTTCCTAAACTTTCATAAAAAAATATATCAAGTTGCTTGTATGATGTGAAGCATGAACAGAGGTTCTTACAAACTTCAGCTTTTTATTTTCATTTTTCTGCGATTTTCCCCTACGTGCGTCTATCTTGAAATCAGCACGCTGGGCTACGGCTAAAAATTCGCGCATGCAAATATGTTTTTTTTTATCGTAAAAAAATGACCTCGAAAAAAATTCCCCTTAAAAGACAACTACACAATAACAGTATATATTGTCTCATAGAACTTTTAATGTGTACATTAATGCCACTTATTCATTTTCTAGCAGTTTAACTGTACACTCTGTATTTCTCTCCTCTCATACATTCATAGCCAAAATAAACCTCTATATTTGCTGTCTAGAAAATTCTGTCGGTCCTGCAAACGACTTAATTTTAAAGTAGAAACACTCAGGAGCTTCTTGGAAATACGATGCAGCAATGCGCTTTTCAACTGTCTAAGGAAATTTTAAAAATTGATAACTTTGAAAGATCTATGAATTAGTGGCAAAATCACGAGAGGCGAATGAAATCCCACGTTAAAAACTAACCGATCATGTTTCAGAATGTGAAAAATTTTTGGCAACCCACAAAGCCTGTTTTTTTTTCAATTTTTTGATGTTAAACCTGGGAACTGCCCGGAGTGTATCCGTTTCAACCAAAGTGAGATCAGGAGCAGGAGATCAGATGAAACAATTTATATTCTTCACCATGACAGTGGTCTACCCACGCCAATGCATAGCGGAACTTCAGTTTGAACCATCTCTAAAAGAACGGCATCTTAAAACTGAAAACGCAACTATGTATCAGCTGGTGAACCATTTTAGAACTTTTGTACCACCAATTCAATTTTAATTACGTTATCAAGTCTATCTCGCTTGCTCACCAAATGCGAATCGTAGAAACAATTTTTTTTAGGCATCTGAGCAAACCTTAAAGAAAAAAAAATACAAGACAACGGAATTTTGGTCAGGTGAATGTTCTACACTGATACACGGAATGAATTCCAAAGACCTGAGCATAAGAAGATACAAGTCTGTATTTTCAGTCTTTGGACTCGCTAAAGAATTAAACAAAAAGATTGACAATGCTAGGGGAAATCTGAAGCGACGTGAAAAGTGGCTATAAGCAATTAAAAATTTAACTAGGGCAAAGCACTAAGGCACAGACAAAATTTGAAACTTATTCGAAAAAGACGTAATCTTCACCAAAAGTCACAACAGAACCTAACAGATATTATATTTTATCGCCTCTCTTGATATATCGTAATTTTGACGTGTAAATACAGATCAAACAAAACTGTATTAAAACGTCAATATAGCCAAAAGTCAGAGTCAAGGTTGATCGATACTTCAGACAAACTGTCTATTTGGCTAGTCTTGTTATCTAAGAAGCAGTTAATTCTCGGAGTATGAGTGAACAGGAATTGTGTTTGAAACATGCTGCTCTTTTAGCGAAGTCCCCTTTGCTTCAGTCATAGACTGTCTGGTCGCTGTTCCTCATATGTAACTATATGGGGCTGGACGGACTGTGTTTTCTATCCAATCTCGCATTTCTCTCGGAATAAACGCGCGCACACCAGAACGCACTATTGTCATTCGAAGTTATCTCTCTCTCTCAGTTAAGGTCGTGTGTGTATGTGTGTCGCTGTGTTCTTCCAGCTGAAATTGTAGTTAATTCTGGAAAAAATAAAGAAATCTTTAGATAGAGAGAAAAAGTGTCAAGGCATTGATAAAAAAGCCCCAAGGTAAATTTTTTGCTACAGGACGGTTGAATAATAAACTACGTAAACACTGTTGCTACTGTTATTGCTACAGTTTCTGATGGCTCTCTGTTATTAATATTACTGCTTTTTTCTTACTAATGCTAGTTCTACCTGCTACTGTAACTATTACCGCCACTTGCTACTACTACCAACAATCTCACGTTCTAATAGTAATATTCCTCACAACAGTGAGTTTAACGCCACTGATGAACCAGAAGAACAATTCTCACACGAAACAAATGGTAAATCAATATAAACCAGCACCTCTGCTAAATTAATCTAATAACTGTGCGGCCCTAATAAAAAACACCCGACACACCAAACAGTTGGTAAGCTGTACACATTGTAACATGGTTTGACCACATCAAAAATCCTGAGAGGGCAAACAAAAAACTATTGCTGTTAATACCCACCAAAGATTGTTTGAGTTTGCGCAGTTCCTTGGTGGCCCAAGTGGCAACTTGTTTTGTTTTGTGTGTTTTGGATCGTCTGCCTTCCTGCAGAAGATCATTAATCGTTTGTTTCTCCAAGAACGGGTGCACCTGTGCCCCAAATGCTGTACAGATGTCCCTGGAAACAAAGCATCATTTAACATTTAAAAACAGTTGACCGTAACAATTTTTTGCGTTAATTTTAAACAAATTTTTTGTTCTACCTAAGGAATAAAGTTGCAAGAAAATCTTATGATCTGTTTATCAAGGCATTTAGGTCTTCGCCTTGTCTTGTCTTGCGCAATTCATAATTTCGTCGTAAACCTTACTCTTACTTTAAGCATGCAAAGCGTATACTATTTCCACACATACAATGTTTATACACACAGAATAGATTTAAATACAAACATGTTCTTCTCAAATGTAAGTTAAACCCTAGCAACATCAGGCATATACCATATTAATTTTAGTTGTTTAAAGTGCTACTAACACTAAAAAATTTTTTTTTTGGCTCAAATAATTTAACATATAATTTTAAGTACTTCTGCGAAAATTTTGTTTAATTTGGTCAAATAGTTTTTTTTTTTCTACAGTGGCTCAAACTAGCAAAATTTGAAGCTATCGTGGTTAACGACCGCGTTGTCGGGGGACTGGGTTTTGACGTCATTCCCGGACTTTCTACTATTGCTCAACGTGT
>JAOEHV020133590.1:0-14573 GCA_025447995.2 Isaurus tuberculatus | reverse complement strand
TTGTTTTCATAAGAAAATATGTTTCATCGTTATCTCAAAAGTTAATGAAAATGTGAGCTCATGGCGGAATCTAGAACTCCGAACTTATTGTATCTAACATATATATCTATTCATTACTTTTATAATCGAGTGGACTTTTGCGGACCTTTACTGCCGTAAGGGGGGGGGTGCGTGCGCACCCTGCGCACCCCCCCCCCTGCGTACAGGCCTGATGTGACACATTGGTTGTAAACCTTCAGCCTGGTTTCCGTTGTCGGGTCTCTGCAGTTAAAAACTTTTAATGGCTTTTTTTTTTATCTAAGAACTCAGGTGAAAGGTTCATTCCTCCAAGACGCTCTCGTGAAAAATTGATTAAAGCTTTCCAATTTAACAATGATTTTGATTGTGAAATCGCAAGAAGATATTGGTCGAGAATGATCACGTGTTTTCAAATGCTAGAATGAATGACACCAATCATTTCAACTCTTCAATTCAAGATTGATAAATGTTGAGCAGTTTTGCTTTTTTAGCTGAACTGAGACGGAGTTTCGATTCTCAAGATTTGGTGTCTTATTGACCACTTACTGGCCACACACGAATTTGTTGAATTTCTTTTTAGACCGGGCTCATGGGCAGGAGTGCGCTACAAGTTTTTAATGCTATAGTTTTTCTTTTAGTGCCCGCCTAAATACATGCATTTGAATGTCCCTCTTTGCAATATTGTTTTGTTTTTAACTGATAGAATTCAAATAATCTATTTCCTTGACGATATGGGCTCTTTCACGAGACGATTATTTCCGTCAGCGAAAATTAAAGCTTTAGGGAATTATGTTAATATTAGCGAAGAGTCTAACACAATAACAACGTAAATGACCTCTGATAAAAACTTAAACTCTCCGAATCATTTTTAGGATAGGACAGTAGAAATCTTAGGAGAATTTAGAAAAAGATCTGAAGTCATTTGTATTGTTTTAATACCCGTGTCTACATTTATAGATTGCTCTAGTACTGATCGATATCAAAACTTAATGACCATTGCAACTCAAATACTCGAGACAGTCGTTCATCTTCAATATTTATACCATCTAGAATGTCTCATTTATAAAAAGCGGAACTTTGTTGACAATTTGATGAGATTTATATGTCTATACGACTCGCCAAAACCATTACAGCTTGCATCCACTTAGCATAATAATTAATCATAGAGCTATTTTAAGAGAGGTGTTTATAAGATAAGGAGATATTTTAAGCACATTTTGCTGTGATGATCGTTTGATAACGAAGTATTTTTACGGAGTGTAAGTACAGTTTTTTTCTCAGTTTGAATGTGATTTTCATTCAAAGAAGATAAGACGGGACAAAATTTTAGAAACTTGTGCAAAGGTACATTTTTTAATTGACCTAAGTTTTTCATTTACTTCTGGGCTTAATTTAAGTAAGTTGAACTGATTTATTCTTATCAAATTTCAGCGACAGCGTAAATACTAAGTTTGAAAAACGCCTCAGCTTCCTCCGACAAAGTTTAGAACTGTGAGTAACTGTTGCTTCCTGTTTTAATTATTTGACTAATTTAACTCAATTTAATAACTTCAAATGTAATCCAACGTATTAAACTAAAAAAAGCTAATTATATATACAAATATATACAATCAAACAAGTTAACTTTAAAAAAACAAATCCATCAATTGCTCTGATTAAGGTCTAACACTCAAAACGTCAGCTCCTTACACTACTTACGGTGATGATCATAAAAATTTGACCTTGAGTTGTCTAAATTAAAGTTGCTCTGATGAAGGTATAACACTCGAAACATCAGCTCCCTACACTACCTACAGTGATGATCACAAAATTTTCGACCTTGAGTTGTCTAAATTACAGTTGCTCTGATGAAGGTCTAACGCTTGAAACATCAGCTCCTTACACTACTTACGGTGATGATCATAAAAATTTCAACTTTGAGTTATCTAAATTACAGTTGCTCTGATGAAGGGATAACACTCGAAAAGTCAGCTCCTTACACTACTTACGGTGATGATCATAAAAATGTTAACCTTGAGTTGTCTAAATTACAGTTGCTCTGACGAAGAACTGACTCTTGAAACCAGTCAGCTCCTTACACTACTTACAGTGATGATCATAAAAATTTCAACCTTGAGTTGTCTAAATTACAGTTGCTCTGATGTAGGCCTAAAGCTCGAAACGTCAGCTCCTTACACTACTTACGGTGATGATCATAAAAATTTCCTAAATTACAGTTGCTCTGATGTAGGCCTAAAGCTCGAAACGTCAGCTCCTTACACTACTTACGGTGATGATCATAAAAATTTCAACCTTAAGTTATCTAAATTACAGTTGCTCTGACGAAGGCCTAACGCACGAAACGTCAGCTCCTTACACTACTTACGGTGATGATTATAAAAATTTCAACCTTGAGTTGTCTAATTTATCTGTTATACTTTTAAAATGTTTAAGAGTGTATACTAACTTCAGTGTTAAGAGCTTTGTTAAGAATAAAAGATTTTTGGAAACTAACTAATTTTGATTACTCAAATTTGAACGTTGCATGAATCACTAATTAGTTTTGTTGAGGTTCATCTCTTGTGGAACAATTGAAGTTGCGTGGCTGACAGAAGAACATTCTAGCAGTTCACACGAAAACGATATTACTGTTCTCAATTTTTTCGGAGAAACTGCTTCTTACTTCCGGAAGCAATAATCATTGTATCAACATTTCAACTTCCTTTGCGAATAAAACTTATAAACACACATACAAAGTCAAAAACATTAAGTGAATAGAGGATACTAGGTTTGTGGGCTAAGATATCAATTTTATTTTTCGAGTGTATGAAAGAATTTTCAAAAGTAAACGAAGGATCATAAAAATTTCAACCTTGAATTTTCAAATTACAGTTGCTCTGATGAAGGTCTAACACTCGAAATGTCAGCTCCTCACACTACTTACGATGATGATCATAAAAAATTCAACATTGAGTTGTCTAAACTACAGTTGCTCTGATGAAGGTCTAACACTCAAAACGTCCGCTCCTTACACTACTTACGGTGATCATAAAAATTTCAACCTTGAGTTGTCTAAACTACAGTTGCTCTGATGAAGGTCTAACGCTTGAAACGTCAGCTCCTCACACTACTTACGGTGATGATCATAAAAATTTCAACCTTGAGTTGTCTAAATTGCAGTTGCTCACACGAAGGGCTAACGCTCGAAACGCGACAGTCAATTTATCAACATTTTAACACTCCTTGCAAATGAAAACATGAAACTCATATACATCAAGTGAATGCTTGAAAGACCTTTCACGAATGAGTGTTTGTTCATATAAAAATGTCAACCTTAAGATTTCCAAATTGCAGTTGCTTTCAAAAAGGATAACGCTCGAAACGTCAGCTCTTTGATGATCATAAAATTTTTAACACTGAGTTATCTACTTTGCAGTTGTTTTAACGAAGGATTAACTCGGAAACGGCAGCTCCTTACACTATTTACGGTAAGAATCATAAAGTTTTATCCTTGAGTTATCTTATTTACTGTCGTTTAGACGAAAGATTGACGTTCGATTGCTGGAAAGATCTGTAACGATTGATTGTTAGGAAACGAGTAACAGCTGTTTTTATTGCCAGTATTGTGGTCGCATATGGGTGCTTGTATATCAAGTATTTGCAGCCACTAAAATGGGCACTAAGGCAATGTTGGTAGTGGGCATTACAAATTAAATCTACCATAAATGATTGCGAACCTGATTGTTAATTGTTAGCAGCCACGGACACCTAGTTTAGCTTTTGTAGGTTTCATGGTATAGCTAAAAATTATTCGAGCAACTTCCCCTCCCTCCCCCCCCAAAAAAAAAGCTTTTACTCAACTTTTAAAAAAAAATCTTTCTCGAAATGACAAAGCAATATTCAGTTCGATATCTGATCAGCATGTCCGACGATATCTCATAATTGATTTATCAAACAAGGGGCTACGAAGGTATCACCATATTTGGTGATGAATATTTCACTAAAACTGTTTTGTTTTTCTTAAAGAAGATGCAAAAGTATTTCTTTGATGATCGTAAACCAGTTAGAAAATAATTCTTGATTATTCATCAGAAACGAAATTCTCCAAAGAAATTTTTTTAGAAGAATTTACCACTCCTTCATTTCGTGGTTTGGAGATTAAAGGATTAAACGAGGAAATGAATATTGTTCGTGTGGGGTCATTTAATTTAAGCTTTATAAATGAACTAGTTAATTACTGTAAGCAGTTTTCGTTGGGTGGGCATCTTGGAGTGGAAGACATTAATGCTTGCTTGGCCTTCTCCAATATTCTAAACTTTTCGCCAACCAACATAGGATCTATCAGAAAATTGCTTTAATAAGCAAGGTTAGTAACTTTGATTAATATTGTTGCTGTCCTTTATATGATTTTACGGTAAAAGCCTTCCTTTTGATAAAGAAAGTTTTAAAAAGAGGCAAAATTTTTCGAAAGACAACTCTAAAATAAACGAAATTTAAAGCATTTAAGAGCTCTAATTTTCATCGCTAAATATATTGTAATTTTAAAAACTGATAAGTATGTGCTGCTATATTTTTGTTCTTTGATTTGAGGACGGTTTTTGAAAACAAAATTGCTTTTTTTAAAAAGAAAATATTCTAAAGTAAAAGTGAATTTGACATTTACAAAGATGTTTGAAAACAGCAAGGATGAAATTAGTTTAATTTTGAAAGTCAAACTTTCTTTCATTTTCATTTTTACGGACAAGAAAAATAACAAAGGAATCAATGTAATTATGGACATCTGTCAGAAAATTTCTGTGTCGTTTTTGAAAATAATCTCCGCCATTTGGAAGGGAAAATTTCTGAAGCAAAACGTGAAACAAGTATTTTGTACGGAAGTTCCGAAACGGGAGGATGAAAATGGTTTATTTGTGGAACTCAAGCTATCTCCAGTTTAAATTTTTACGGACCAGGAAATTAATAGAAATATCGATTTATTAAAGTCATTCTTTATCAAATCACATTCACTGTTTTTTTTACAAAGTAATCAACCATATCGAATAACTATCATTTGTTTAATTGTTACGATTTTTCATATTTAGTAGGAAGACTGCGTCACTTCTACTTCTACCTGTAAGTCTTTATGATATAATGGAACAGTCTACGAGATGGGGTTGTTATATATGCACTTCTCGTTCAGTAACCAGTGTTCTGATTGGCTTACCTATATCGCTCTCTGATTGGCAAGACTATTCTCTCTGTGATTGGCAGAATTCAATTCCAGAGAAAAGGCTGGCCAGCCTACCAGGACACTGTTTACTGAATGAAAAGTGTTTGTAACGAGCCCTATTCAATCGCAGACTACTCCATCGCCTAATAAAAACTCGCAGGTTGCAGTCAGTGTTCTGATTGGCTAATGGCTTACCTATCGCTCTGTGATTGGCAAGACTATTCTCTCTGTGATTGGCAGAATTCAATTCCAGAGAAAAGGCTGGCCAGCCTACCAGGGCACTGTTTACTGAATGAAAAGTGTTTGTAACGAGCCCTATTCAATCGCAGCCTACTCCATCGCCTAATAAAAACTCGCAGGTTGCAGTCAGTGTTATGATTGGCTAATGGCTTACCTATCGCTCTGTGATTGGCAAGACTATTCTCTCTGTGATTGGAAGAATTCAATTCCAGAGAAAAGGCTGGCCAGCCTACCAGGACACTGTTTACTGAATAAAAAGTGTTTGTAACGAGCCCTATTCAATCGCAGACTACTCCATCGCCTAATAAAAACTCGCAGGTTGCAGTCGAAATGTCGCGTTCTTCCCAGTGATAACATATCGTAAATGGAGAATAAGCCTCGATACCATGCTGGATAACATCAAGTCATTTCTACCCTCTACAACTTCCACCATGACTCAGCTAGTCTCTCCTTAGTTCAATGTCCGGCCCCCTTTCGTCTGGTTTAATTAAGGGGGCAGTACAGTCAATCACGTCATTTTTGTCAAATTTTGAGACATTTTTGATCATATCGCAGTGAATATTTTGAAACTTCCAATTCCCCATCATAGGGTCATAGATCGGTAAAATGAGAAGAACTCATAAATATTTCCAAATTTTTCGATGAGGTTTAAGAAGGAGAAAAGCTGGGGGAGGGGGAGTTGGAATAAGCTGGTTTTTTAAAGAGAAATTTGAATTGTAGTGAATTTTAGGGATGTTTGAAAACTTTTTTTTGGAGTTAATATTCAATGGAAGAATGCCAAACTTGGCGTCCGCCAACCAAAGGTACACCTTCCATTTGCTAGGAACCACGGTTTGGCATCCGCCTTCAAACTTTTTCCTTTCCAAATCCTCCTTCACTTCTCTCTACAAACTGCCTAAAATGTGACCATAATGCCCCCTTAACTATGTGAGCAAGACAAGGCCGTGCATTACGGTCCATTCTTAGAACATTTCCTTGTCACATCCATCCTCTTTTGCTCGCAAATTCTTTTGATGACCATCCGTCTCTCCTTTCAAACTCCTTTGTAGTTTTCATTGGCTAGCATACGATTACCTTAGCAGACCTCATATTATAGCATTTCAGGGGGGGAGGGAAAAACGTTAAATATCAAGTTGATTTATAACACGTAACGCTTATCATGCAGTAGTTAATATATTTCTTTCTTTGTTGTTTGTTGGCGTCTTTCAAAGTGAAACGTGAATGAAAAATATTGTTCGAATAGATACAAACAGACTATATATTATGGTGTTTTACCTTTTGAACAAAGTGCAAATAATTTGAAGTAATTGTTGACATTGTTTCTGAGGAATAAGATTCTAAAAATCTTTTTTTAAGCTTCGTTTTTATTGAACAGATTCCTGCTGACCTTTTTACGTGCGTGTCCCGTTTAACCCCCCCCCCTCCCCTCCTCTGCCTTCCAGCCTGTATTCAATTTACAATAAATAGCCTAAGATTAGAGCTTGCCATTTTAAAAACAACTTCCGAACAGGAATTATTTAGCTACTAAATAGATTTATGTTGAAAGGGATGGCCGCCCCTGCGCAGTAAAGTAGGCGGGAAGACACAAAAGCTTTGAGGAGCGGAAAGAAACGCTCTCATCATTGAGCCTTATCTTGACGTTAATGACTACATCAATACATAATCGATAGATAATCGATAGATCAATATCTAATCGAATTAAAGGATATTCTAATAACAATATCGTTAATAACCATCAATAATTATAAAGACCAGAAACACATAAGCCTGATCTAGCAAATGCGAAAACTGAAATACCAAGCTTTATTCCTCATTTTAATTCAACCTTGAATTGTATAAAATATATGTACAGTTTCTCTGATGAAGGTCTAACGCTCAAAACATCGCATGCTTCCCTTAACACTACTTACAGTGATGATCATAAAGGTTCAATCTTGTCTAAGATTATTCGTTGATTAAGAAGAACTGGGAGAAGAAGTTTAAAATAAGGAACTTCTACATTGAACTAGATCAAGATCTCTCTTCCCGCTCTTTAATATTATTTCAACCTCAAGTTGTTGTGCTTAGTCTTTTCCTTGGTTTCTTCCAATGTGCCATATCATTATTTTATCCATCACAATGAGTTATGTTATTAAGGTTTTCATATTTGGCACATTGCCGGATAATGACATAAGTGCTCTTTTGTCAAGTTTTGAGTCAATTGAATACAGCAGGATCTTGTTTTAAAGAAGTATCAAGGAATGGGCTAACTCATTATATAGAAGGTTCGTTGAATCAAAAACCTCGAAATAAAAAGGTTATATAAAGATAACCAAATAGTACGTTATATCTAAAAAAATTATATATGGTAAAAAAATTCGTTTATCTCCGGTTTCTGTAGTGTTAAGCGGATGAGGGTCCTTGACTCCCCCTTGACAGGACACTAATCCATCGCAGGTTAGCTCCCAGCTAAAAATGGTACTCATTTCAGTACCGACCTAGTAAGGATGGAAAGCTGAGTAAGCTTTGGCGGCAAAGAAGGTCGCACAAATGTTCAAGTTTCGGCAGAGCCGGGGATCGAATCTAGGACCTTGTGGTTGGAAGACACAGATCTTAACAGCTGTGCCAACCACGCCGCGGTTATTGTTATCATGGTAGTATAATCTTAATGTTTTGTATTGGTATGTCTCATCTCCTAGCGATTTCCTAACTGTAAATTACAGTTCTGCTGCACCGAAGCAGCGGAAAAGGTGGATATTTTTAAATTCCTATGTATTCGGTTTTATCGTTTTTTGTTTGTTTGTTTGTTTGGGTTTTTTTGCGTGTTGACATGACATGTTATGCAAAGTACAGCATTTATGTTTGAGTTTCCAAAACGTGTTCCTTATGAAAAAGAATTTAATCTAGTTTCGATGTTTTGATGTTCTGTCCCACACATTTTATTTAACTTTAGCTGGCCTAAAAATTTCCTTTGTTATATCGAGGATCTCGTTGCATATAGGCTTGTTGAGTTGAAGTACTGTAGTACATTTAAAATCAGTTTTAAAAAACTGCTTATCCTTGACTGTATCTTTTGAAAAACAAGGTAATCCAATTAGCGTCATCCATGGCCATGAAACAATAAAAGTTGTTGCCCTTTTGATGATGACAGTCATGATGATAATGCTGATGATGATGCTGAAGAAGAAGATGATGATGATGATGGTGATGATGATGATGGTGATGATGATGATGATGGTGAAGATGATGATGATGGTGATGATGGTGGTGATGATGATGATGATGGTGATGATGATGATGATGGTGAAGATGATGATGATGGTGGTGATGATGATAATGATGATGGTGAAGTTGATGATGATGATGGTGAAGATGATGATGATGGAGAAGGTGATGATAATGATGATGATGGTGATGGTGGTGTGGTGCTGATGATTAAGATGATGACGATAACGATGATGATGATGAAGGTGATGATAATTATGATGATGATGATGTGAGAGTGAAACTTTGTGTTGTCACGACCTAACACTTAATATCATAGACAATGTCCAGCAGTATATCAGCTTCTCAAAGTCAAGGTGTAAAAACAAAAGAAAGAAAATTAATCTCTAATTTCTTTGACTGACCCCTGCGAATCTCTTATTAACAACCTTATGTAACGATGGAGTCTGTAACCCATGTTTGTTCAGCTTGTTTAGAACAGTACAAAGCAATAAAGGTCTTCGAGAAAATGCCTGATCCAATACCAAAATTAGCCATGCTTTAATAATACGATGTTCGTTGGTATATTATTCTATTAAAATGAGCTTGAAATTTGTACTCTAACAGTCGAATACTTGTTTCGATAGAGTTTTAAACCAGCAAACTCATTATTGATCAAAAGTCTTGATACAATTTCTATAAAAGAATAAAGTTACTAAACCACTTAAAATTCGAATGGAATTTTATCACTTTCTAAACTGTAGTTTTTTTGAAAGAAATGACGTGATGAAAGCCCGTACTTTAGCTAATTAACTATAACTCAAATTGTGTTGTCTGTAAAAACTTCATATAATTAATTCCCTGATTTGTTTTGCAGTGACCAGACGAGAAGACTGCATTCTACGGATCTGTAAAGTGGCAAGCCCGCATACAAAGGTCAGACTCTTTGACTCTTAACGAGTTTTTATTTATCAGATAGAAAAGAAGGCTGTATGATTGCATAATTACCTACCTTTCCTCTTGGGATTCGAGTCTTTTTCTATCGATAGAAGACACCGCAGACATCTCGGCGCGGGGCAATTCATGTAGTTTGTTTCTAACACAAAAACGGGTTTAATGCTAGACAAAGCCTTGAACAATGAGGGAGGTTTGTAAATTATTGAAAAGATCCCGCACAAAAAGAGTTGTGATTGTGTTGAGTTGATCAGTTTAATCAAGCTTGCATCTTAATTGAATCGCTAAAGGAAGTTGACCGACTTGCAAATTTTGAAATCAAACAAAAATCGTGCACACTTTGCACAAAGAAAAGACCAGCGATTTCAATCAAAGCGTCAACCTTGCTTTCAAGAGGAAATATCCTGTTGGAGGAGAAATGTTGTTTTTTTAGTCAAGGCTGCTAGCAACAGGAATTTGGTATGTACTGTTACGATAAGTCTGTCTTGCATAAACATTTAAACTTTGAGGGAGACAGTCCCTGGATGTCTGTTAATCTTTCTGTTGACAGATCTTTGTCCAAAGTTTCATTCGAGTGTGTTTTTAATAAAAGTTTTTGTTGTTCTGCTTTGACTTCAATATTTTGTGAAAACATACAGAGATATCATCGTCTTTCTTTATTTCTCCATTCTTTTAAAATTGAGAACAAATTTCTCTCTGTAATGCAGAAATTGGCCTCGTAATGTTAACGTACTAAAATATATTTTCATGGTACAATGTATCTCTCTACGTGACTCAAACCAGTCTTATCTTTGGATTAACTTTTTGCTTGTACCTCTCATTTTAATATGGTAATTAGCAAAACGTTTGACATTTTTTTAAAACTTAAATCTCTTCGACAAAGGTAAGTTTGCTTGAAACAATTTATGTGCATTGTTTGAGTAAAGTTCGTTTTTACCTCTAACGGAAAGACGGAATTATTACAGGAACATCGCGATACGAGGTGATTGGTTCTTATATTAAAACAAGGTAAAGCTATTTTGAAACTTTTTGAAGATATTTTGGGTACATTAGTTTGTTCTTAGTTGTACTCAAGATTGATTTTGTACTGAAAACCTTAAACTCTGACAGCAAAAAGTCCTGACTCTACCTACTTTTGAAACCTAAAAAAAATAACAGGCGATAATTCAACAGATCTCTAACATACACTCTAAAACCTGAGTGAATTAATCAACAATTTCCAGCGCAAATTACGCAGCAGAAACTCGTATCTTTAAACGTTTTGATCTAAAGACCAGAATTTCAAATAGTCTAGAGTATTGTGCTCTCGGATTAATTGTTTAGATGTAAATAAGAAGAGTGATATTTCGCCAGGCCTTTTATCAAGTTCTTCGTGTAAACTTCGATGTGTTTATGAGGTGTGAAAATCAAAGAGTTGGTTACAATTTACCGTTTCACACGCACGGGTACAAAAATGAATTAAAGTTGTTGAAAATCAATTCTTATATATCGCACACTAAAAATAAATTTGTAAGATATATAGGTTTATTAACAAATAGCATGAGTCAAAAAGCTTGCGCTTGGGATGTCTGGAGTTCTTAGGAACTCAAAGCGATCAGCAAAACAGTTTTCCTTCAAGAAAATTATCTTTTATTTGAATATCGTTCTAGTTTAGAGTTAATGGATGGGCGGCTTTTGAAGCCTTGGAGTACGGCCCGCAGCACGTGCTTATACTAAAATAGACATTTAAACATGCCAGAAATAACTGAGCAAAAACTCCTCAAATAACAGTCATGGAAATCAGTCCTCGCGCGAACCACATTAAGATAAAATTTGATTCATGGGAAAAGAGAAGATTGTGCAATGTAAACTTGCCGCATATTCGCGAAATCTCCATTATTAGAATCATTTTTAAGATTTACTTTAAATTGATACAAATATTCTAAGTTTAAGAAAAACTCTGCTTTTGTGTGTCTGGGGGAAATTAATTGTTGATAAGTTGTTGCACGCATGATCATATATGTATGATCAAATACCATGACTTCTTCATATCTAGATTCATTAAAAATATTTAATCGACTTTACGCCTCGAAGCTGCATTATCCAAAGATTCAAATCGGCGCCTGTCGTTAAATAGATTGCTTTAATCAACATTTTTTGTTCATCAGGAAGAATTTTGAATTTTGCGGAACACAATGGATAGGCTTGTACTAACATGGCTCCTCTTAGTGATTTCAAAAGAACACTGTACTTTTGGTAAGCAAATAAACGTAGCAGTAGAATTTATTGATCTGTTTTTTATTTTCCTTTTGGTGATTTTTCACTTGTTGCTGTCCACTATTAATGTTTTCTCGTGTAACATTCGTTCTTAACCACAGCTGATGTCGGTTCATGATCTAAATTAATAAGTACATTAGCGATAATGTGACAATTTGTACCTCAATTTTACTATTTATTACGCTGTCAGCGAGTTTATGTCTCTCTGTTATCAGATAAAGCTGTAAATATTTGCCATTCTTGATAATAATTTTTAAACCAACTGTCGTGCGATTGATTATTATATAACATTCATGTTGGCTCAGCCCTATATTTCTAAGGGTTTAGTACGACTTTGGATCATTCTCTTGAAAAGATGATTTATTAAATATTCCAGTTACAACGATGTAATGAAAACGGAAGCACATAACGCAACTGTTGTCTTTTCAACAACAACTGTTTTATACGTTCCCGAATGAATTGAACCAATGAAAGAGCACAATTTAAGAATCGTTTATCTCTCATTAAAATCTACAGCGTTATTAAGATCAAATACCTCGCAAGCTTGTTCGCCTCGGAAGTTTGATTGTGGAAATGGTCAGTGTATTCCTCAGTTATGGCAATGTGATGGTGACAAAGATTGTTTTGGAGGCCAAGACGAAAGAAAATGTGGTAAGAAAAATGTATTTTAATGATATATTTCTTGAACTAGTCATAAATAGTTTTATCGCATGAAAGACACCTTAATCTTATGTAAGTACCCTTATATGACGTCATCCGTTTTTACATTGTTTTAAAGCATGAAAATATTTTGCGAGTTTGATCATGAAAATATTAGTTTAACGTAATCAATATTTCTTGATTGATTTGAGAGAAACTAGTTTCTAAAAATTAATGAATTATGCTTCCTAAATTCATTTTCATAAAGAATAAATGCCTTATAACTTTTCAATGCGTGTCAGTGTGTTTTCAGTAGGATTTAAAGAGCGCATCTCGTTTTGAAATCAGTTACCTTTCTTGCTAATTTCCTCCTTTTAAAAGTGGGCGATAAAAACAAAGTTATGTCAAAATCCTTATTTGAAGCCAGACACTCGTCAGAGGAGATTACTGAAATGTAGCTAAATAGTGGATAAAATATTCGTGTTAAAAACAGACTTCGTAAGCAAGGACTGATCAATCAACGCGGATGGAACAAAAGTTCACAAAATTTCGACTGGCCAATACCATTCTTCATCAGGTTTAATAGGACAATTTGTTTTTTACAGCTTTATATTTCTACAGAAAGTAACGGACGGAAATACCAGGAATACAACGATATATTTAAATCAAATTCAAAATAACGGACAAAAAAAAATTAAGAGAGATGAGTGCATGAGCCAAATGGGTAAAAACATTTTTATTGATGCAATTGAGTTATTTCATCAATAATTTTTTATTTTTTTCAAAAACTTTTGTTATCTTATTTTAATGAAGGTTTCTGATTAGTGAGTTTATTAAAGATAAAAAATCGTATCTGTAAGCGTCGATGTAACATAGTTTTTGTATTTCACAGTTTGATACTAATATTTTTATAGACCCCACAGCATGACGTGTAATATTCTTGATGTATATCACCTCCCAGCGTGATATGTAATATTCTTTATATATCTCACAGCATGGCGTGTAATATTCTTTATTTATCTCACAGCATGGCGTGTCATATCTTTAATATTTCATAGCATGACGTTCCGTTGTCAAAATTGTTTGTTCCGGTTTAAACAATAATTATTAATTCAAAGTTTCTTATTTCTCTCAAAAGGAATATTGATAAATTCCAATGTTTTCTTTTTATTTATCTCAAAAAGAAAAGTTATTTTGACGGGCTGTGTTATTTTCTCTCTGCATTATGAATGAGAAATTTCAGTTATATCAAAATTAGTTTACAACAGAGACGCGTGGCGCGTGCGCGTGCGCCACGTGGCCTGCATGAAAATTTGAAATAACTTACATGAAAGGAAAAATCTTTAGAAAATTCTATATCAAGAAGATTCTTGCGTTTGTTTGTTAGTCTTTGAATGTAATTCTTTTTTTATAACGTGCTCGTCTGATATAGCGAGATTTAAAATGTTTCAATGTTGAAAACACTCTTTAATTCAGGCTGAATTATATTTTAAATTTGTAGCCTTTTCTAAAATCTTTGCGTCAGATTTATTTGTAAATTTATTTTTAAAAATTTGCGATTTTCAGTCTCGACAGTTCTTTAAAACTTTGAAATTGTTCTGATAATAGCCTTAAGTAGTGTAAGGCATTGGTGGCGGCAGAGAGGGGCAGAAGGGGCGTCCCCCCCCCAAGAATTATTTGTTGGGCGACCTCCCCCCCCTTAACAAAATTTGGCCCTCGAGTGTTTGCGAATGCATCATTACTGAGATATTGATGAAGTAGCATAGCACAAAACAAAAAATTCACTTTTACGTTGAATTGATCGGACCCCCTAGATTTCTCGTCCCTTCGTTCCTTTAAATTCTTCCCTTCCCTCTCCCCCCAATCAAATATTTGCTGCGCTGCCTCTGTGAAGAGCTAACGTTTCAATCGTTAGACCTTCATTTGAGCAACTGTAATTTAATTGTAATTTTTGACTGCTCATAGCTGCGATCCTTCCAGCTTTGAAGATTAATGAACGTTTATTTTTATAAAATGGGATGCTGCGTCGGTGTTTCTAAAGAAACAGTTTGATAAATTTGTAAGTTCTACACCGTTAAAGAATAAGAAAAACTGA